>JAQBSW010014816.1:0-10957 GCA_029291075.1 Eudiplozoon nipponicum | reverse complement strand
ATAAAATGGGATTGGTGTTTACTTCAAGCTCGCAAACTTGATTTAAAGAATTGTTACCACCACAAAAATGTTTGTTAAATAGTTCATACTAACCACTGGAAATGAGGTACGACTTAATTTTCGTTGACTGGCAACGTTTCGATATGGAATTTTCCATATCATCATCAGCCCCCTTATCACAAACACAGAACAATGCTCACAATAGCAGATTTAAGCAAATGCGGTAGCCTCGTTGCGAAACAGTTCAATTTGTATTATAATTTTTGACTCACTATTGGTTTTAAGCATAGAATTTTTCCAAATATCTAAACTCTATATATGCATATGCATGGAGCACATGAAAACACCCATTCAAAAAAAATATGTATATAAATAATACAAATGGCAGACCAACTCTAACCTCAGTACATTTGCAACTATGTCAAATTCCTGGTATACATAATCTCATCTAGTCCACAGAATGTTAATTAGAGGGGAGAGAGAAAGTATCGAACATATGCGGTATAAGTGTAAATTTTTAATGTCACAGTAATTAAAGTTAAAATTAAAACCTGAAAGAACCAACAAGATTGATTGTTAGATAGTGTTTTTGGCGCAGAACTAATAAAGATGCAATTGCGTATTAGGTATTGCGCACCCAGTAACGATTAGTTCAAATATGACCCGTGGGAAAAGTCAATGACAGCAAGTTACCTGTATAGAAAATAATACAAAATATATGCACGTTCGTAAGTTAATCAACTTATATGTCCATATATATAAAATAAATCATTAATACTTATATTTAGTATCCTTAACACTCCTTATAGAAAATTATAATGATGATATGAAAAATTCCATATAGAAACTTTGCCAGTCAACTGAGATTAGAATGTACCTCATTTCCAGTGGTTATTATGAACTTCGTTGAAGCCTTCGGAAGAAAGGGACGAATCTGCATCCAGCCAGTAAGAAGAAAAACTCGATGCGTACCTGGAAATGGGGATCAATCAGATCTTTGTGAATTTGTTAGTGCAAAGCGATAACCCTCTAAAAAATACGGAGATTCAACAGTAAAATATGTAGACACAGTAGTTGACATAATAATAGTAGTAATATTGGTTGGAATCGTAGTAGTAATAATAAAATTAATTTTGGAAGTAGAATTAATACTGATAACACTTGACGTATTAAAGTAGCAATAGTATTAGTCGACAAAGAAGTAGAGGTAGAAGAAGAATAAGTATTAATAGTAGTCATTGAAATAATAGTGGAGGAAGTAGAAATTGTAGTAGACGTGGGAATAATTTTAGCAGTAATTATAAGCGTTTCGTGTAGCGGTAGTAGTTGACGTAGTAGTAAGCAGAATAGTAACATACTTAATTGTAACGGACATAGAATTTAAAATCAATATTAGTAGTAATAGTTATAGTAGTCGTTGTGGTAGTAGAATTTTTATTAGTAGTATTAGTATTAGTAAAAGTATAAGTAGAATTTGTAGTAGAGTAAAAGACATAATATAAGTAATAGTAGTAGTAGTAGTATATTTAGTAGTGGTTGTGGAAGATTTAGTATTAGTAGTAGTTCTAGGATTAGTATTATTAGTTATTGCAGTGGTAGTATTATTAATAATAGTAGTAGTAGATTTAGTATGGAATTAGTAGCAGTATACGAATTAGTAGAAGAAGTAAATGAAGTAGAAGTAGAAGTAGTAGTAAACTTAGTTGTAATAGATAAAGTACTAGTAGAGTTAAAAGGAGTAAAGGTAGTAGTAGTCACCAAATTACTGGTAGTATAAGGCGTCTTAGTAGACGTAATATTAGATGAAATAATAAACAGTACTAGTAGTTATAGAAGTGGTAGTATTAGCAGCCGTAGTAGAATTCCTAATAGTAGTAGTACAAATAGACGTAGTAGTGGACGTAGTAGTACTAGTAACTGTGGAAGTGACTGTAGTAATCAACATAGTATTAATATTATTATTATTATTAGAGGCAGTGGTAGATTTTGTAGTAGAGATATTAGTAACAGACAATGTATTTATAGTTCTTTAAATCAAGTTTGTGAGCTTGAAGTAAACACCAATCCCATTGTATTTAACCAGTCGCCGAACAACATAACAAAACTACCGCCAGCTGCAACGCACTGACGCGTTTCGACCATGATCATCATCAGAGTACGACGGCAAACCGACTATCGAGGATCAAACCGCATTGAATATATATGGATATCAAATTTAGATATGCGGCTCTCACATCTAGCAGTCTCGCATACATTGAACTTGACTGGAAATGTCGTGAGAGCCGCATCTGTAAATTTGATATCCATATATATTCAATGCGGTTTGATCCTCGATAGTCAGTTTGCCGTCGTACTTTGATTATGATCATGGAAGGTCGAAAGGCGTCAGTGTGTTGCAGCTGGCGGTAGTTTTGTTATGTTGTTCGACGACTGGTTAAATACAATGGGATTGGTGTTTACTTCAAGCTCGAAAACTTGATTTAAAGAATTTTTACCACCACCCGCGCAATCAATTATTGTTTAAATGTATTTATAGTTTTATTAGTATAATTATTATTATCATTAATAGTGGTAGTAGTAATAGTAGTAGAAGTAGTATTATCAGTATTAGTAGTAGAAATAATAGTAACACTAGTAGTTGTAGTAGTATTATTATTATTATTATTATTTTAAATTATTATTAGTAGAAGTAGTAGTATTATTATTGTTAGTAGTAATAGTGGTTGTAGTAGTAATATCAATAGAATTAATAGTAGTATTTGCAATTGTAGCATTAGTAATTGAAACTGCAATAGTATTAGTATTTTTATTATTATTATTTTTTAAATTAGTATTCTACGGAGGATCATTTGTTTAGACTCTCGGGAAAAGACATTATTTTTGTAATTTTAAAGCAATACTTTGACACTGATAAATTATTTTAAAGCCTGATAGCTGTTTTTTTATATTAAGCAGGAAAGCTTTTCTTATCTTAATTAAATAATATGATTAGCTAAAACGATTGTTCAATGAGGTTATATGTATGTTATAATGCCTCACACACTTAAAATGGCATTAACTGCATTATTTATTAAAGTAAAATACATTACCAATGGGTTGAATTTAACTTACTGTAAACCAAACAATATTGTTATGAACATCAATAATCGGCATGATGGCGAGACCAGGAT
Source organism: Eudiplozoon nipponicum (assembly GCA_029291075.1). Lineage (NCBI taxonomy): Eukaryota > Metazoa > Platyhelminthes > Monogenea > Mazocraeidea > Diplozoidae > Eudiplozoon > Eudiplozoon nipponicum. Next base: position 7,787 of record JAQBSW010014816.1, on the reverse strand, counting down.
TTAAGGCCAAAAGACTCTGTGGCCCCGAGACTGGAGGTCTCCAGCCTGGAATTATCAAATGTCGATGAAGCCAGATTGAGCTGGCTATTGTTAGTCCAAGAATAGTATAAATGATTAAATAGAACAGTATTCTGACGCTGATTCTGAATGTGACCGCGTCAAGCGCAGTTGTGCTAAGACGCAGAACACATGATTTTTGGTTCAGTTGGCTCCTTTCGAAAGTGTTGATTTGAACGCGATTGTGTGTTATTTTTGATTGGAGTTTAATGTGAGGCCGTGTCGATGATATATTTTTTAATTTTGTCTAAAATATATATTTTATAAATTCAGAATATACAAATAATAAACAGACACATCCAACTAAGGTTTAAAAGAGATAAATAAGATGCAAGCGTTTGGATATATGAAGGTAGTGCTTGTACACATTTTCTTACTTAGCTCCAATAGAAATAATAATTTTCATTCTAGTTCCTGATAATGAACAGTTCTACAGTAATCCTATGAGTAGAACTTCATAAGTGCTAACTTCAAGTATTACGTCTGACGTCATAGGATGAATAATACTGCATACATATGTCAGGTGTATTAATGTCATTGGTCTATTTAAAACAATTTTTATTCACTTATTTTGAGTTAAACACCATGGTGACATTTACTAGTTTACATAGTTCGCATTCATAAATTAATTAGGTGTCAAAGAGCACACTGTTAACGATGAGCATCTAACCTTTTCCGACAAAAATACTTAATTCTTGAAATCAAGTTTGCGAGTTTGAAGTAAACACCAATTCCATTGTATTTAACCAGTCGTCGAACAACATAACAAAACTACCACCAGCGGCAACGCACTGACGCGTTTTGACGGCAAACTGACTATCGAGGATCAAACCGCATTTAATACATATGGAAATCAAATTTAGATATGCGGCTCTAAAATATCGCAGTCTCGCATACATTAAACTTGACTGGAAGTGTCGGCTGCACCATTTCTATGCAGTCACGAGCATTAGCTGTTTGTAGCTTTCGACGCATATACATACAAAATAATTCATGTTTAAAAGATTCGTTGTAACAACGGTAAAATAGTTTGCCATACAGATTAAAAAATTACAGATTTAAATTGTATATTGTTTTTAAGAAATGTGAAAGTGATGCAGCCTATCAGACTTATACTGTAAATATAAGATAATTTTTAATTACGATAATAATAATAATATAATTTTTACAATGAAATTAATTGCAATCATTTGTCTCTTTGGAAAAGGTTACGTGTAATCATTAATTAATTCTTCAGAAGAATTTCAATTTTGACTGATAGACTCACTTTTAGAAACCGTATCTGGGCTGACAGTATTGTTGATTGATATATTTCATTTGTGAACATTAATTTAATTCAACCGGTTTCACACTAAACAGGTGGAATATAATAAGCTCGACAAATCTGTTCCGACGCTGTACTTTAAAGCTCGTTTGGAGGCATTTTGGGAAAAGACCTTTTAAATGCTCTGCTAGTGTGCCACATATTCTTCAGTTTTTGTCAGCTTGCAAACCAAATTCATCCATTTAGCTGTGAGGAGGATAAAGTGGTTCTAAATTATTTTTAATCTCGTCGTCATTTTCTTGTGCGAAACAAATGATAGCACTCGTAGGTCGGTAAAATCTTGAATCCTTTACATTTACAGGTGCACCGATTTTTAGCCTTGATTGGTGGGTTCTCACTTTTCCCTTCATTTTGAAGCCTTCCATCAGCTGCTTGTCTGAAAATGACGTTGGAACCAGATATCCCAACATTATTGTCTAAATGTATATCTTATGAATGAGTGGCAGTCGCTGCTAAATTGCAATGTTCGTTAATGCATAGAAATTTTACAATCGACATTTAAAATCAAGTACAATGCAACCGTGGACTACTGTGGCTGAGAGCAGCTGGATTTAATATTCACAAAGTGTATATGCATTGCGGTTTTATTCTTATTAGTCAGTTTGCCATCGCGTTCTGACTATGAACATTGAAAGTCGAAACGCGCGAGTACGTGCACCTAACGATAGGTTTGGGTATATTTTGTGACAGATTACGTATATTGAAATTGATTCATATATCAATTTATCAAAATTAATATAAATGACTGTCATGAAAATGGCTGCAAGAAATACGCAAGTCAGTAAGTGTTCACCATGTATGTATGTCTGTGTGTGGGTGTGCGCGCGTTTGGTTATGACTGAGAAGCAATCAATTTCATATAATTAACTGCACGTGTACAAAAATACAAGTATTATTAAATCTAAAACCGATCCCTTAGGTATGTGTACACCATGCCTGCGTCTATCCGTTTTTAAGGACTGACAAGCAAACAGTTGCACACAACATATAGTTGAATATATTTGTATATAACACAGAATAATATATGTGAAACTAGACAGATTAATGTCAATTAATGTTCGCCCAAGTCTGTCCAATTTTTCACACATATATTTTAATAAAGCCTTTACGAGGGGCATTCAGGTTAGGACAGTGTGAATACACAGGCCTCAAATTAAATTCACGTTAGATAATGAAACGTGAGTAAAATAATGATAGCAAATTAGGTGTTGTGCATCTAGTATTAGATTAGATTGAATTGGACCAAAACGCTGAACCAAAGTCTGCAAAAATGACAGGTGTAGTCTCGTGTACACATGCGTTTTGTGTTTACTACAGACTCATCAATTAGAACCGGTCCAATGCCCTATATCTACTCTATATTTGGTCAAGAAATATGGGACAAGTGTATGGTACAATCTTCTATGTGAATGTGTATACAAGCAGTAATGACTTCATACTTGCCTCATAGGTGGCCTTCGGCAAAGCGACTTCATCACCAACTCACCATATACAAAATATACCGAGCTCGTAAAGGGTACTAACACTATGGTTGCTGAGTCGGTACATGGTACCACAATGTATTTCAAGATATGGCAAATTACACTAAAATTTGGATTTACAACTATTTCGGAACACCTGTTACCCCAGCAAATCCATACATTATAGATTTGATATAATATGGTTCATTAAGATAATAAATTAAAGAGAAGATGACCATGAAATAAATAAGAAAAATTTCTTCGGAAAGAAAGATTTTAGTAATATTGTAAAGCCATGGCGCTTTTTGACAAAAATCCTTTTTTGAAAAGTGCTACATTTCATTAAGTACCTCGGTTAATAGATGCAGTGAGATAACAAATAGCAAAGGCTGATATAGCATGATAATCTCAGAATTATTTAAGAAATCGTTAGTTAATTATCCTTCGTCACGTATAAATTCATGGTAGTCCAATGTGCATACTCTTTTACTTCAAGGAAATTCAGATTCTGATTCGTGCAATCTTCGCTTTTTACCATCATGTACTGCTGTAAATCAAAACGAGTCTACTGATTTTTGTTCGGATATTTAATTCAGTATGCTGTCTTTTGAATCAATTTCGTTGGAGTCTCTAAACGATCTTATCGATATATCGAAACCACATATTGATACGCGTCTGAAACTGTCCCAGTTAATTGTATAGACTGTTTTTACGGTATGACGTGCAAAACTTCACCTGCTACGATGACCATATTTGCATGCATTTCTACGTCGTCCTATTCTTACCTTAATCAGGCGCAAGATTTCGTGAAGTTGCAGTGATTACATGGAGTTTTATACATTCCTGATATGTCTAGCGGTTCATTATTTGCCTCTCCCGTTGGGAATTTATGTGCCTAAAGTAAGTATTTCTTTTAAAATGTTACGTATATATTATTTCAGTGATACAGTTTTTATTTTCCTGCTTAGTTTTGCGTCAGGTATTACTATGACTCTCCGGTCCTCCTTTGTTCTATTTGACTTCACGTATTTCCAATTATTGTTAAACTAACTTATGACATTCATCATAGTTGCCTCTAGTAACTAAAGAGGGCACCGATTAACACTGAATATTTCTTGCATTCTACTTAATTCAGTCTCCTCATGTTTTGTATCGGTAAGTCTCAGGCTTTTAATTGTCATTGCTATTAAGATACCACATTTCATTCTATAGGAATAATTTGATTTCGAATTTTGTACAATTTTTAATTAATTTGGTTTCCAGCAATGGTAATTCACCACATGATACTTTATCAAGCATAAATTTCAGTTCTCTCACTCGATCAGCTAAGCTTACGGACATTATCATTTCATCATTCCTATGATTCTAAGTAACCAATATGTCATTCGAGAAACGTACATGCAGGCTTATATTTAGCGGTGACATATCTAATATATTTTTCCATGTAATGCATGGAACTGAAAATAGTTGTCCTATTGGAATATTTCTAATTTGACTATAAAATTCCTTCCTGAATTAGAAGTAGGCATACATGTATTAATAATCTATATAAAACGTCTCATCATCACTCTAATATAATCTAATAGTCAACCAGGAATCACTGAAAATATTCCAGTGCCTTGAGTACTGGTCAATTTGTGGGCATGAATACCACCAACTGCGCATCAAATATTGTTAAATAATGTTATTGATAAAAAAATAAATTTCTTCTTGTTACATATCGGTAGGATTTTATGCATTTGTCTATACCTCTATATTTTATAATTGGACATGCATTTTTACCTCTTAATCAGATTGAATCATCAGAACCTTTGCCCCTCCTTTATCTGCTTTAAATCAAATTAAATTGTTTTTTATTGACACTCTAATGAGACATTTTATTTCATAATTTTATATAATTATTACAATCCATATACGTTTAAAAACAACATACATTATGCATTTATAAATAAATATATTTAGACACCATGTCATCTTACGTGAACATGAAGGAAATACGATTCACAATGAATCTAGCATATCAGCCAAATACATATTTATCTTACGTTTTACTCATATCTGATATATATATATATATATATATATATATATATATATATATATATATATATATATATATATACTGTAGCATTCTCTAGTTGGTGAGAAAAAGTAGTATACAATAGAATCAAGTATAACTTAACGGAATTATGAAGAGGCTGATGTTTTTTTCATTTCTAGTCTTGATTTATTTATTCCTCCATTTCTCGTGCAGATTTGACCTCATTTTGAGTTAAAATACCGGAAATAACTTGGATTTCTAAACACCACTTAAGGTCAGAAACGGAGTTTGACAGGTATTTAAATTGTTCTTGTCGTTTACTTGCAAAATAGTAGTTAATGAGCGCGGAACATAGAGTAGATCAAAGAAAAATTTGACGCTCTTTAGTTCAGAAATGTTTCGTCGCAACGCTGAATAGTTTAAACGTTATAATTCATACAGCTGGATCGGTCTTGCTTTATAGTGGGTGAAGAATCATCATTTCCCACATTCTAGACCCGAAGGAGTCACGTTATCGCGTCCTCGGAGAATGCCTTTTATTCTAATTGAAAGCGATATGACTACCATGCATGAAAAATTTCGCCAACCGTAAACGACTTTCAAGTTCAAGAGACCAATGTCTCGACATCAACAAAATTAGTGGATTGAATATGCCTAGCTTAAACAACAGACCAGGTCTATATAACACATCAGGGCATCTATTATGTATAAATTCGTGTGTGGTCCTCTTAAATAAGACAAAGATAGCGTAACTAGTTGCACTTGTTCAGTTTGACAGCTGTACACGGCTGCCATGCTCACGAGGGAAAAATCTCACTTAAGATTACTAAAGATTTTACTAAAATTAATGCTGGATCCTAAATTTATTTCGCTACATTTTCTGCTACGTATATGTGATAAATTTTAAATAGTAAGCTAAGAATTGATGTTGCTATATATTTACTTTTGCTGTCCGTAATAAAACCTCTTCCGACACCAACTGTGCACGTAAATAAGCAAAGAAACGATAGCGAAAATGATAAACAGGAATAATTTATTCGACGAATTATCTCCATGTTGAAACATAAATAGGAGAAAATTTCATTGCTATTTGTCAGTGAAGCATCAATTTATTAATACCGGTGTATTTCCGTCTATCTTGATGAAGATGATGATGATGATGATGTTGTTGAAAATGATGATGATGATGATGCAGATGAAAAAAAGATATGAGAATAGAATGCAAGTGTTTGCAGAAGCATAGAAACCACAGTTGCTTTTAGCCCTTTCTTGTCTCATAAAAACTGAATTAGACAAGTGTGTCCTAATTTTGTTACGAAAGTTACGATTGCGCAGCTCTATAGTTAACAATGTCAGTCAATAACGAAAACATATAACTATTCGATAGTTTGCACAACGTCAAATCTAAGGTTGTATTTAATGCAGTGTAACTACAAATACTGTTAGTTCTAGACGTTCTCGAATGTGGCTTCACAGGTGGGTAAAATGAAGAAGTAGGTTCGCGCGGTTATTTTATTTAATTTAAATAGGCGTTATTCAATTTGCACTTATATTTTGTTTAAACAAAAATATTCAAACTGGTGAATGTTAAACAAAACTAACCTTGTCGCATTTTTGATGACTAATTTTAAAATGAAATATATCGTTTGGATAAACCACAGAAAGTTGATTTTCTTCATATAATTGCTTCAATAAAAGCTCTTCGCACATTTTAGCGTATGTTTTTGATGTGTATGGACCTTCCATCTTAAAGATTACAGTCAATCTTAAAAACGAAATAATTAAATCTAAAGGAAATCAATAAAAATGCACAGATAATTGAGACATGCTATCGTTTAATAATAAAAATTGAATGCATCAGAATTCAAATTAAGCAAAGAAATTTTATTAAGTAATACATTATTAAAACACTACATTAATACTTCAATTAACTGAAAGGTTTACAAAAAATGGATAAACAAAATTCTTTGTGAATGCCGGATTTTCTTAAATTCATAATTCCCATCTCAAATTTGCTCGCAAAATGTTGCCCTTAAGTTGCTTAGAAAATGGAATGAAATAAATAAGCTTTGACTATCGAAAACACTGTTGATAAATACTGCTTGTTGCAGAGAACTAATATATATGCATTAGGTGTTGCGAACCTAGTAACAAATTAGTTCAGTTGTGACCAGAAGGATAAACCAAAAGGCAGCATGAACGGAAAGTATAATCTCATGCACATTCGTTTCGTGCTTACTGGCGACTCATTAGTAGGAGCGGTATTACGCCCTTTAACCACTATATATTTGGTAGAAGAATGTGGAATAATAGGACGGTACAATCTTCTAGACGAATGTGTAAACCTGCAATAGTGAAGCTAACATCATATAAAGTCTACGACAATGCGACTTTAACGCTAACTCACACTATATAACATATATACCGAGTCTGTAAAGGATACTAACACTATGGCTATTTTGTTGGTAACCGATACCAACATTATTCTACCGAAAAGGTACATGGTACTAACACTATGGTTTCCGAGTGGGAACATGGTACCAACCTGATGGATATCAATTTATGCTATAGTTCACCGAAATTGAGAATTACAACAATTTCTGAACACCTGTTACTCCAGTAAATCCATACACTCTGGCCTTGATCGATATCAGTTATCACATTTGCGGTAAGCATGACATCATTCAATTCAATATATAACAGATAAATACTGTTTGTTGCGGAGAGCTAATATATATGCAAGTATGTATTAGGTGTGCGAACCTAGTAAAAAATTAGTTGAAATATATAGTGGTTAAAGGGCGTAAAACCAGCTCCTACTGATGAGTCGCCAGTAAGCACGAAAAGAATGTGAATGAGATTATACTTTCCGTTCATGCTGCCTTTGGTTTATCATTCTGGTCAC
>JAQBSW010014815.1:0-10958 GCA_029291075.1 Eudiplozoon nipponicum | reverse complement strand
GAGATGTGTTTCATTTTATAGCCTCGATATATACACAAATATATATATATATATATATATATATATATATATATATATATAAAACAACAAGCATCTGACCTTAATATTCAAAGTTTCATCAACATGATATTCTTATCGACTGGCCAAGAATAACAAAATTCAACAACAATCTACTAGTATCCAGCCAAGAACAAACAGGCCCTCGACTAGAATCAACAAACATACAATCGGATTGGCAACAAACTGAGTAGATATATATATATATATATATATATATATATATATATATATATATATATATATATGTATAATTTTATAATTATTATTTTAGAAGCTTAATATTAATTTGGAAATTTTTCCAGTAGACAAGGTTTCTTGTTTTATAATTAGAGTAATATGTATCAACTCTGACGTATACCAATTATGTTTTTCATTGTCATATCTATAAATTCGGTAATTAAATATTTGCTTTAAATGAATTGCAGGTTTTGCTTTAGTGTTCATGCTTGAATTGGATTTCGCAACAACTGGTGATCAACACAACTAAAGGATAGAACATTTTGTGGCTACGGTGAAAAATCTCCAAATTTTTTTCCCATAAATTCCAATGGAGGCTATAGCAATAGAGAAGACTAAAGAGCCTACTCTTTCTATTGAGACAATTCTGCCAGATGTTCCCACCACTCAGCGAACTCCAACAAAAAACTTAATTTGCCCACTCTGTGAAGATTTGTTTAAGGATGCTGTCTTACTCCTTTGCTGCGGATTGACATGTTGCCAAAAATGCATTTTGGATTATGCTTCCAATGAACAAGCACAAACCGACAAGAAATGCCCAAATGGTTCATGTGGTGCCCCGTTAAAAAATTATGAAAGCAAAATAATTCCAAATACAACTGTACAAATCCTTGTGAAAGATTGGTTAGATCGCGACAGTAAACCGATAGATTTTTCTGATCATCTGGCAGAATTCGATGAAGTAAAACTAATGATAAAACAATTGGCTAGTAATCTTGATTTTCCTGCTTCGAAACAGAATTCCAAAACTTCAGCAAATAAAGCGTCAGAAACCATCAACGATGATTCATGCACTAAAATTTCAGCGGCTACGAATTGCTCCGCCGACACAATTTGCGTGACTTCCTCTGGGCCATTGGTTGATGGTACTAATAAAAACAATAATTTAGGTTATTGTACTTCCTGGTTTGGTGATTTGCCGAATTCGCAATTATTCCCATCGGTCGTTGATCAATTTGCCGGTTTTGTAAATAAACAGTTTAACCTATATTTACAACAGTGTTTGGTTAATTCCTTCTATTGGAGTAGTTTCGCTGAGGCGGCTGCATCTGCTAATGCATCCGCTATTAACCTTGGAGGAATTACCACGTTTCCTACACCAGATCTTGTCAATCTAGGCTATGCATTACAGTCTCATGCAGTTACATATCCCCATCATTCTTTCTCATCGCCAAACGCGGAGTTCTGGACGGAAAGTTCGAATGCTGGCCAATTCTCTTCAGGAGAATTTGATCAAAATTTGCATCTTGGCGATGATTCCAAGCTGATGTCAAGGGAAGAATTCTATCATTTAAAGGAAAAGTTTATATCGCATGACAAAAAAATTAGGTGAGTTATGTTTACAGCAATATTTTAGTCAGCCTTGTTAAAAATGTGATTTTCCATTTATGAAATTCATTTGTGACCCAAGATATGAAAGCATTACTTTGATTAATGTTTACCCAAATACTACCTTGTGGATAATTTGATGCCTACTTAATTGACTGATAGTTATTAAGTTGGATAAATTGGCATATAAACAATGCCACTGTCTTAACACAAAACATAGTTCCTCTCACATTTTATCATATACATCCGTGTCTTTTTCGAAATCACTTTAGTGTGGTAGAACATTTTAAAAGTCTGTCCAACTCAACCCTTTCAATCTATCAAATTTTGCTGACTTTTTACTATTCATCCTCGTTCTCCGCTTAAATGTTGAAATCTCTATATATATCTTAACAATTGTGAACTGTTTAAGATTACTGCTCTTATCTTAAATATGTTTTTCATTGTTATATTTCTTCCTTCTTTACTTGTAGTAACTAATATTCGCAAGGTATCAATTTATTTCCATGTAAATGAGATGAACCAAATGCTTAACCTGGACTTGTCAAGCCATACTAGAAGCTTAATATTTAAACACGTGTTTTTTGTGTACAAACCATTCCATTTTCTGATGCAAAAAAGTTCATGAATCGTATTCATTCTATTTCGTTAGGTGTGTAGCTCAAAACTTTACAGAAATTAAAAACCATAATTTATTTCTTTTCCGCAATCTTGTTTAGTATGTCTGAATAGCTCTTAATTACTCCAGTGTGCTTCAATTTCGTACACTCGTATTTGCTTTTTGTAAAAGTAATATATAATTTTCTGTTGTTTTGTAAATCTATATTTTCCTTACTAAGTGTTATAGTTCTGGCATAGCCTAAGTAGAATGAACAATGCGAGAATTTAATATTTTTTATCTAAGTCCTACCTTTGTAAAAGGCGCATATTGCCAGATATTTATGTAATTAATGTTCTACAGATATTATAATGAATATGTGGCTATCTTAGCGTTTTACTTTGGTGATTTCAGATGTGTTATTTTTATTTTAATTTTAGCTACGAAAACGTTCCAATTTTGTTACATTAAAAGTACGTAGTATTTAAGTATTGATGGCGTTGTGATCTTAATGAAATGGCGCCCTCATTAAATTTATACCCAATATTTGCCTCAATTTCTGATTAATTTAGTATGACTATAATTTTTTTAAATTTTTATCTTTGAATACAGGGAAAATCACAAACCTTTAATACATAGGTCAAGATTCAGCCCTTCGCGTAATCATAAACAAGTAACTCGTGCAGATGGCTATCTGAGGTTTCCGATCGAACCGAGAACATTACACCGTCGTGAAAAAAATGAAGCATTGCAGACCATCAACGAGGATTGAGCTAACCAATTGCAACAGAATTCGATGGAAACGATGATAGCCACGTAGGTATATAATTTTATGTCTAAATATTAGTAGAAATTTATATTTTATTATGCAAAAATCAGCAATCATCTAATATCAACCACTGTTTATCATTAACTGCGCTGCATACATTTGTTTGGATAAGCAGGCTGAATGAGCTTTGCAGTCATATCTCAACATTTGTTCCATTAATCAAAAATTGATATCAAAGAACTTTACTTTGTTACACCAGTAAAGGCGAACACGGGCATTTCAGCATTTGCAAACTAATTCTATATTGAGTTGATTTATATGAAACAAAATACGTGTCAGGATTGCACACGATTGACGGTGTGGCATGAGACTGCCGAAATATAGACTTTTACTATGACAATTATTCTTTTTGATTTGACATCTCTGGAAACTCCAAATTTATACAGTTGGTACACAAACGTTTTTGAAAACATTACTTTTGGTATTTATAAAACAATAACATAATATGCATTACTACGTGTGAAGCCTACTCTATAATTGGCGTCGTATTCTTGGATTGATATTATTGTTTCATTTGCACAGGTGACGAAATATCTTGTGAGGTTTAAGCGTAGTGCCGTTTGGTACAGTTTATAAACTAGTAAGCATGCAACAAAAATTTTATTGTTCGAGTCCAATTTGTCTTTTGTCCATCGAAACTGGAATCTCTTCTAATAAGGCCGCTAGTCTTTGTATTTAAAATATAACTGTTTTATTATTTCATATAAGTGTAACACGCGGCTCCGCGTTACAACCCAACGATGTTCGATTTTGACAAATACAGTGCACTTTGAGGTCAAATAATCTAACTCTGTTCTTACACAATATTTCTCTTAACTGTGATTTTAGAATTAATCTCTGTTAGTTTCAAGCTGTTTCAATTGAGATTTCTTGAACTGCAATTTTGTTTGTTATTAATAGTGTTGTTTATTAAATATACACAACGGCGCGCGATACGCATGGAACATGCGGTGGATTATTGTGTCACAGTGGATTTATTTCGCTCAGTTGGATTATTCGCAGTTTACGCGAGGGATTTACTGTTCACGTTTTACTATGCCTATCCGAATTTCAGAGAATAATGGATTATTATAATGACATAAGTTAAAAACATAGCAAACAGTGAACTTATTATTTGTGAATCTTTGTCATTGAAGTCTTTACACGAATTTCATCAATTAATTTCAGTGACAACTTTTAACAGTGACTATGTTCATATCATCATGTATTTTCAATCGGTTGCATATATTCATTTCAATTCAGACATTTGTGAAAGAATAATTGCTTGTGTGTAAGACATGCAAATTTATAAACAGCGTTCATTTTACTACCGTCTAGTGCATGGACAATTTTGTTTAACTGTGACTTGTGCATAAAACATTCATCTTTGTGAACAATGTTTTTACTTTTGCCGTCTAGAGTACGGACAATTTAGTTTGACTGTGACTGGTGTTTAAGACATTCATTTGTGTTAAAATTTAATTTTATTGCCGTCTTGAGCACGGTCAATTTGGACTACGTATGAAGTACAATACTATTGTGATCCTTCATGTCAGTCTTATTTCATAACCCATCGGGGGAAAACCGGGGAATAATCCTGTGCACGGATCTCCACAAGCACAACCAAACCAATGTCGGGAATGAATAATATCGCAAAAGTCGCCTACATAATAATTTACTTAAAACTATTTTAATATTCATTGTACCTTTTATGTGCAAAACAAAAGAAATTTATCAGATATAAGAAATTCTTTCGCATGCTTCTCAAATATCATCATGAACATATCTTTATATATAAATTGGAAAGCAAAACAAGATAGAATACGAACAAAGCGAGCGTGAAAAATAGAAACCAACAATGCGTGCGTCACATCCAGTTCAAACTCAATGCTGTGTACGCGTTCTTCTGCTTACATAATCCGGCCGCACTCTGTTATCCATAAGGCTTCGTATGTGGCTGCTCCCTTTTGTTTCTGCATTTAGTAATTACTTTGAATGCTACGTCTGGAGAACATACGTGCGTTGTTTCGATGTTGTGCGCAATAGCAGACGTGTATTCACATTGTTAAAACAGGCGTTCGTTGCATGTTCTTCATTCGAGTAAGTTTCAATCGTCTAGGTGTTGGTCGACAACTTGCGCATGTATCTTGGTAATACATTTTGATATCGACATTAACGGCCGTTTCTCTTTGATTGCTGGTAAAGGCAAGTGTGTTACCCTAAATAACACTCGTAGTTTGGCTGCATTAAATGTGCGTGTTAATGCTGCTTCAACTTTCTTTTGTTCCATTCGGGAAACTGCATCCCCCTTAAATGGGATGTTTAAGTAGACGGTTTTCTTTTCTGGCCCATAGTACGTCTGTTTCTGGTTAACTCCCCTTTTAATAATTGATTCAATTAAAACAAAAGAAAGTTGAAGCAGCATTGACACGCACATTTAATGCAGCCAAACTACGAGTGTTATTTAGGGTAACACACTTGCCTTTACCAGCAATCAAAGAGAAACAGCCGTTAATGTCGATATCAAATATTATTTACCAATATACATGCGCAAGTTGTCGATCAACTTACGTAGGCCGATCGACCAGACGGTTAATTACTCGAATGAGAGAACATTGCAACTTGAACGCCTGTTTTAAATCAAATGGTGAATACACGTCTGCTATTGCGCAACACATCATCGAAACAACGCACGTATGTTCTCCAGACGTAGCATTCAAAGTAATTACTAAATGCAGAAACAAAAGGGAGCTAGCCACATACGAAGCCTTATGGATAAACAAATTGCAGCCGGATTTATGTAAGCAGAAGAAGCACGTACAAGCATTGAGTTTGAACTGGATGTGACGCACGCAATTTGATTGGTTTCTATTTTTCACACTCGCTTTGTTCACGTATTTCTATCTTGTTTTGCTTTCCAATTTATATATAAAGATATGTTCATGAGTAGATATTTGAGAAGACCATGCGAAAGAAAAGTTTCTTATATCTGATAAAATTTCTTTTTGTTTTTGCACATAAAAAGGGTACAATGAATATTAATAAAGCTCGCATTTCAAAAGTATTTTAATATTAATCGAAATGTACGCATTTAAATGAATCTCAGTGAGTATAAGTGTGTTCTAGCAAAATTTCGTTAAAAGCTGTGGAAATTTAAAGTATATTCCATAGCTTGCGCTTAATAATTTACAGTTTCTATCCATTGTCAAAACCCCAATAAATACTTGGGGCAACTTTTAGAAAATATTAGAATCCAGTTCGCTCTACATATCGATTAAGAGTGTGATTAAATAATGTTTGTTTTTCTTGCTTTTTCAACCAATGTTTAGGTTTAATAATGGCGGAGGCATATATATTATGAACATAGTTCAGTTTTACAAGAAAAGACATGAAAGGGCAATGGACTTGAATATTTTATCCGCAGAAACCCTTTGAAGACAAAACAAAATGAACAATAAATACCGCCACCACTGTCCGGGTCATCAAAAACATCAACATTGCTGAAGGCCTCAACTCTAGTAACCTTACATTAGCCTCAGTTTGGTTTTAACGCTTGCTGTCAAAAATTTGTTGCACATTTCCATTAACAGTAAAGTGCTTACACGCGATAAAATTAATTGTTTGCGATACACACACAGAAAACATTTAACAAACTATTCTCGACTGGCACTACCAAATCCTCGATTCAAACCGTTTTTTTCTATTAAATGCTAAAGATATAAAAGATATGATGTTTGCTATCGTTAATCTGCTTTGTGCAGTTAAGCTGTAAACACTTTTGGTATTGCAACAATATAAAGATGTTTTAATTGCTAAAGTAATACGTTAAAACAGTTACTACTTCAACTTAGTCACCTTTTCTATATATATAATGTTTCAGTTATGCTCAATAAGGAGAGCCTATAGTTTTACGTTTAAATATATTGTGTAGATATTCATCTATATATGTTGTCATTTTCCTTATTACATTTTTTTCATAATAAAGTAATGATACTACAATTTATTTTATTTCGATTTTTGGCAGGAGACCATCAAAGGTTCTTTAGATTAGAATTTATATCATGAAGTCTATTTGAAAAGAACCCATTACACTATTACGTATATATTCCCCTGACCATGAAAGATACTCCAACGCATTCCTAATCTATACTTACATTACAAGAAACTTTAGTATTTCATTAGATTCATATTAAAAATTTATTTAGAGTAGAATAGGCATTATTCAAAATATTTAGTAGGGCCGAAATAGTTAGTACAATCAAAATTGGGATTCTTATTTATAAATGCTCTTCGGCAAGATACAGCACCCTCCGCAAAGTATATTATAATGTATAATGTCGGACAAATGTTCTGTTCACTTAGCGGCCTGTGCATTACATCGATGTTTGCCACAAGCATTAATAATGTCTCCTAGAAATATGTGGAAAATACACAAATAAACCATATTTAAGGCTGCATAAACAGATAAATACATATTTTATCTTTTGAGTCTCCAAAAATTAAACAAGTCTGTTTGCTTGACACAAAAACAAATCTCATTTTATGAAAACAGTCGCAAAATAATTGTGACTAGCAAAAGTATTTAACCATAGGTTAGGAGGGAGTTAAGAAAGAAAATTCATTTCATCAACTTCATGATAGTCCGTTTTGATGAGAAGTAGATTCCATTGAACTAGTAAGGATCAACTAGAATACAGATGTGAAGAGTCCGAGTGTCAATCCGCGATTTGCAAGTGTCAGGCAGACGAATTTAATTCTGAGTTAGAAGGCGATAGAGGATCTACTGCCGATATCGACCGACGGAGTCCTTTGTCGTGAATCTAGAATTTCTGTAGGGTAGTATTGACTTGGGTAAAGTCGACTAGATTGAAGCTTGTGGAGAGTCCGCACGTCAGTGTCGCCTGGAGGAATCGTTGACTTCCGTTGAGCGAGTTTACAATTGATGTGAAGCGTGTGATACGAGGGGTAGGACATAGACCATGAACAAAGTGAGTTGGAGAGTGGGATTGTTTGTCTTGAAGCGAATTTAACGGGCTCATTTAAAGAGTTTGGCGGTAGTACGTTGAAAATGTGGGAAGAAATTAAGCGATTTAGTAAAATAGATACCAATGTGCTTCGTAGATTCTATTAATTCAATATTAAGTGGACAATTTGTATTTGGGAGAAAACAGAATGGATCAGAATTAAATTTCATCAAATGAGTCTTATCGGGGTTTAATCTAAGAACGATTCTACTAAGCTGTGAGCGTAACGAGGATAAAAGCTGAGTGATAAGTGTTAGGAAGGGGTTAGATGCTGTGGGATTACTGAATACGATTATCATGCCATCTGCATATTTGAACAGGTTGAATAGGTTGTCCTCAATATGCACTTGTGCGAGTGTTAGTTTGAAAAGTTTAGAACCAATTACGGAGCCCAGGGTTACTCCAGATCGGATAGGGGCTGACCTCTATTGACTATTTACAACTTTTACAGTTGTGCAACAATGTCAGAGAGGACGTTGCCGCTAAAACCATTGCTTAACATGCGGATTCAATTGCCGAAAACGAAAGTAAATCAAAAGTCTTGGATACATCTAGGAAGAGAAGAGTGCATTCATGACCTTAAGATATAGTGGAGTAGCAGTGATCAAGGACACTGTCCAAGTTGGTCAAAGAAGAGCGGCCATTCAGGGAACCATGTTGATCGTCGAGGAGACAGAAGTTGTCTCGAGACTTCATGATGATTTTAATTAAAACAGGACGATAGTTATAGGGCAAAGATCTTTGAATGAGGAGGTTGACCATGTACCTTTTTTTGGGATATGAGACATCGTCGAACTAAGCCATTCCGTACTGTTCAAATTGGTGTTTATATTTCATGTCTTTCACTGCTTGAACGACGGAGGCCGGTGAAATATTGAACCAACAAATGTTCTCAGTGTCTTTGTTGTCAAGCATTTGAGCAGGCTGAATGGGAATGGATAAAGAGTCGATAAGATAATTTAGATAATCGTCGGCAAAGCTGGAGTCGTCCGACCAAGAGAAGTTTGTGTACGAGGTTATGGATTTTTTATAAATTGGTGTTTGATGGCTGCGAAATGTTTCCGCGAGATTGGTGCTGTGCGGATGTGCCTCTCTGAATGTTGAGCGCTTGTTTATTGATTGCCTGTTTAATGTGCTCATCTAAATGTCGGATGCAAAAGCACGAACAAGTGATATTGCGCTTAATTTAGAATTGCGTGCAAGGTTATCGCGTGTTTAAAACAAGGCATTCAACTTGATCGTCGCGTGAATGTTTACCAGTCTGGTGAGGTAATTGGGGGATTTAAAAGTAGAACTGAAGCGAGTTATCTGGGCTCGAAGTATTGCTCGGGTGCAGCGATGCGGGGATGGGAGGGGACAATATTTGAACAGGGGCAGAGACACAAATTTCCTCGGTGATGTCGGTGTTGTTGCAAGAGGAAGTTGTGGGGCACGCGCGGTCGTGATGGTCTTACATTTTACCTGTTTCAGGACCTATGCACCAGTCGTGATAAAGACTCGACTTTATGATTAGTGACTGGCCCTGAGATTGGAGGAGAATGGCCGTTATTGGGGGTCTTTATGCATGATTGGACGTGATTTCTTCAAACATTTCGACCTCACTATATGTCTAAAAACAGGAGAGATACGAAACGTTGACAATCAGGGGCCATCATCAGCGCTCAAACACACGACTCGCGTCAAAGCAAACTCATCTATTCAGCTAATTTTACCAATTCCTGATGTACCAATACAGAAAGATGTTCAAAGCTCGACAAGAGATTTTCAAACCTATCACCTTTAATTCCGACCTCAAGAGGAAGTGTGCCATCACAGCTCATCGTATCATCTCATCGAAGCCACCTCCTCATCCTCCCAGAGCACGTTCATTAACACCACACAAACATAAGGCCGCCGAGGAATAATTCGCCATACTATGCCAACAAGGCATCTGTGCATGATCCAGCTCGCAGAAACTACAACCTCGCGAGATGCGATATGATACATTAAGTAAAATGTTACTCGCTATCTACCGGTCGATCCTACACTTGCACACTTATCTGGATGGCTGATTGTTCAAGATCTACGCCGACCATCTTCTTCTATTCCCAATGATCATAATAAAGAAAGAGTATATTCACGACGCATCAACTCGCATCTTACGCGAATACACGAATATGAATATGAAAAATTCCGTCAAAAGATCTTCGATGCATACCATTCAATGAGCCATCCATCTGGCAAAACCCATGTAGAAATTTTATCCAGACTTAATTTTTGGCCTGCCATGCGGCGAGATATCAAGAGGTGCGGTCTTGATATAAACACCTAACCCATTAATTACTTACATATGTCAGTATAAACTAAGAATTTTATAGTGTAGAAAAGGCAATTCATCCAGTATAAGATTTAAAAGAAACGTGTTGCGAGACAGGAAATAAACAATTTACCTGATTTTCGGATTGCGTACCGAAATATTTGAATCCACTGTCATCATGATTTTTGCAGATATTTCGGGCTCCAATTACGGAGCCCTTTTTCAATGCCAAACACATCACACACTTAGTTGACAATCAATATGTCAAGTGGAAATATTAATTTAAACCGCCTCATTTATACTTGATTTTAGATCTCTTAAGCATAACGTTTTTTATAAAAATGTTAGGAAAGTGTATGTTAAATTGGTTTGTGTATGTGTCTACATGTATACACTCTTCGCAATGAGATTAAAGTGATATAATGACAATTAATGACAACTCACTAGATAAGCGTACGTCATGCCTGTGTGTATGTGTTCTCGTTTGTTTTGAATTGAGGAGTAATCAGTTAATGCAAGTGTACACTCATCCCAGTGAAATTACAGCGATTTGGCAACATGGTGCTAAAACTATGGTTTCCGACTTGGTACATGATACCAACCTGA
>JAQBSW010014814.1:0-10961 GCA_029291075.1 Eudiplozoon nipponicum | reverse complement strand
CACAGGATGGAAATGTCAAGTGTATGATGATGCATAGTAAATACGCCATGCAAATAAACTTGTGCAAGCGCAAGATTGCACAGCATTGGTTAACGGAAAAATTCGTCGGTTAATAATTTTAACTATGAATTTCATTTAGGCAATATGTCGGCGAATTGAAATAAGCCGTCACATCACTTTCTTCTCTGAAAAAAGGTAGAAAATTCCTATCGGTGAGGCTTGACATGTGATGTAAGGCAGAGTTCGAACAAAGTTTCTCAACTGGTTATTATTTTGCCACGAGCTAATATAAATATGTAATGTAAATGCTGGGCTGGTGCATGCTTGTTGGTTACTTCAACAGTGATATGATGCCAATTAACCATTAGGAATTGCTACACAATTTCTTAGCTATAGTGGCCGATCATACCACTTGAAGCGAAATAGAGAATTGCGAGATTTTGAGAGTCGCAGGATGAAAATTGCAAAGAAGATTGCCACTGAAATTGACAGGTTTAATTCGAAACATGAGCAGGCTGGATCACCATCAATGAGTTTGTATACGACCAAAGGAGCTATTGTGTGCTCGACGTCATGGTCATGATATTCGTAGAGTTTGCACTGTGCAACTGATGAAGTTCAGCTATGCATTGAAAGTGGCCTGTAGCATGATATGAAGCCGATGATTATTTAGTGTTGCTACACAAGATGTTAACTATAAGTAGATGGCCATACCGAAATAGACAGTGTGATCTCAGGTGTGAGTCATATGTTGCAACAGTACAATGTAAAATATAAATGTACATGAAAACAAATAGTAACGTGAAAAGTTTATTTGAACATTACCACAGAGATGGCATAATACCGAAGTTCTGTTAAAAAGCTACACAATTTTTAGTTAATAACAGCTGGTTATAGTACGTGAGACAAGTGAGTGTGAGAAATGTAAATAAATCATGTGGATCCAAAGAGGTCATGTCGCGTGACATAGGACGCAATTGGTGCGCAAAAAGTTAAACATTTGATGAGAAGCGAGTGCCTCTGTCAGTGATGACCCCGTTGTAAACACCATAATGTGCTATACATGCAGAGATAAAACGGTTTTTGCCTTTGTCTGTATTAATGGTAGCAAGTGTTAAAACCGCAGGCCATCGGGGAAATCTATCAATCATAGACAAAAGGTAGCTGAAACCTTGAATCGTTGTCAGATGAATTACGTCGATGTGGACGATAGCTAGGCGTTAAGTGGTATGAAAATTTTGCAGCTTAGAATGAGTATGCCGTGTAATTTTGTTTTTATGGTAAATGGCACTCTCGGAGTCACATCGTTTGGCGTTCTGCCTGAGCCTGTAACCCCAGAAACGATCTGTAAGAAGTCTGACAGTCGCCTTGCTTCCTGAGTGAGAAATTGAGTGAATTCAGTCGAAAACATTTCTCTGAGGGCCGGTAGGGAGAACTGGCTTGTTGGGATGCGTACCCGTGAAGTAATGAATAGGGATAAATTCCCAGATTCGGCATACGAACATGGTGGGGTGACTAGTTACTGATCATTGAGTATGAGTGTAACTGCGTTCTTCTGTTCGCAGGAGGCATGTTGTTAGTGCAGATTCCCTAAGAGTCACGGAGTCGACTGTGAATGACGAAGTCGAAGGTGGCTGCAGCGAGGCGTTTGGCCTGGAAAGTGCGTCCGCCATGAAGATTCTATCGCCCTTGACATGAAAGATGTCGAATTGCCATTCGCTCATACGTGGCAGCTGTCTTCCTACTCAAGCAGAGAATTTGACAACAGCTGAAGTCGCGTTTTGAAGTACGCTATCAGGTGGTACATGATCTGTAAAAAGAACAAACCGTATCTTTTTTTTAATTGTTTGAGAGAACGCAAGTAAAAACTGATAAGTTTCCAAAATCCGTACATCTCTTGTTCTAATAGCAAACTCAGAAGCATCTATTGTGAGTAGAAATGGTCGTTGAAAATCCGGATGCGTTAGCATTGTAGCATTTCCTAACGAGTTAATGGCAAGACTGAGTAATTTCTCGTCTTTAGGTTACCAAGAAATGATGGAGTTCTTGCTAAGTCCTTTTTGATTCCGCAGGTGCCTACACAACGGATAAAATTGTCTTTATAGGCTGCGAAGTAACTTACAATAGTAGTCAAGGTCTCCCAAATTTTTCTGCAGCTCACTTACAGTTTTCGTGACTTGATGTTCTTGATAGAATTTACATTCGACGACAAAGTTTAAATAACTTGTGGCGCAATACAGTGCGAAAAAGATCAATGGATGTAGTCGCAGTCTTTGTCTTGTTACTGTTGATCTTGTGTCGGTGGTAGGATGATGAAATTTGATATGATTCTAGTTGGACCGTATTACGATATATGAAATATTAAGCATCAAATAGAATATCGTCGAACTTTCAAAATTGAGACCAAAAAGCATGTAGAGATGTTCAAAAAAGCCAAATGGAGTGATGATCGCAGTCTTTTTAATATCTTATGGCGCTACCGAGATGCGATGGTAGGCTTGTCTGAGGTCAATCAGTGAGAAGAAATTGCTACCTTTGTGTTTTTCAAATAAGGTGTAAACAATGAGAATAGGATATGCATCGTATTTGGTCACCGTATTTAGCTAGCGATAATCTCCACAGGCTCTGTACGATCCGTTTGATATGAAGACTAAGTGCAGTGGTGAGGTCCATGAATTTTTAGGTGGTCTGATGATTCCCTCTTCCAATAGTCGTGAAAACTTCTCTTGGGAAGCTTTCAGCTTAGCAGGGGCTAACGGTCACTTTTTGAGTAATATATGTTGTCTTACTGTGACAATATGGTTCATTGTGTTAGAGACTCGGACCTCTGACTTGCTGAGAGCAAACAACAATTTGTATTCTCGAAAAGATGCTGACATATCTGCTGAATGATTCATTGGAAAAGGCTGAATGACCTGTAACTCCAAACGCTCGGAGGCAAATGTCGAAAAACTTTACTTAATTCCGGTGGAGTGGTCGATGATCTTTTAATTGGTAAGATAAAAAATGGGTCAATATTTCAACAGGAAATCAAGGCATATTATGTTGTGTGAGACCTTGGCGACGATGAAGTTGGGAGTAAATTCACGTCGTAAAACTATGTTGAGTTTGCGATGCCGGTAACCATAATAAGGTATAGGATCCCCTGAAGCTGTTGCAAGTAAAACGCCTGTAGACATCTCGGCAATGGTATCACCCTTGGGAACTCAAACTGCTCCATCTGTGTCTACGACGAAACCTCTATAAGTTCTGAAATCGAGAAGATGCAGAAGTTTGTTATGTTTCGTTGCGGCAGGCGGTAGTCTTATTATGTTGTTTGACGACTGGTTAAATACAATGGGATTGGTGTTTACTTCAAGCTCGCAAACTTGATTAAAAAATTTGTTACCACCACCCGCGCAAACAATTATTGTTAAATTTTGTTGCCCATATATGTATATGTGGCGAAAGCTGCAAACAGTTAATGTTCGTGACTGCATAGAAACTGTGCAGCCGACATTTCCAGTCAGCTTCAATGTATGCGAGACTGCTAGATGTGACAGCCGCATATTTAAATTTGATTTCCATATATATTCAATGCGATTTGATCCTCGATAGTCAGTTTGCCGTCCTACTCTGATGATGATCATGGAAGGTCGA
This sequence comes from Eudiplozoon nipponicum, assembly GCA_029291075.1. Taxonomy (NCBI): domain Eukaryota; kingdom Metazoa; phylum Platyhelminthes; class Monogenea; order Mazocraeidea; family Diplozoidae; genus Eudiplozoon; species Eudiplozoon nipponicum. Next base: position 7,322 of record JAQBSW010014814.1, on the reverse strand, counting down.
AACAGGTACATCAACATCTAAAATTGTGCCTGACATTCGAATAATCTTACGGAATCTTAAAAGTATAAATTTATATTTCAAAGTAAACAAAATAAAATGCATTATATGACGTAAAAATTTAAAACATACGTGCCGTATAATTTAAAAATTAATTACAAAAACGCTTACCAAAAACTGCTTCCACAGTTTGACACGAACGCGGTAAACTTACGAAAACTGCCTTCACAATATCAGATTCAAGATATCCCTCCACAGTTTGACACGTACGTAAACATTTTTGAGCGATTTAACTGACGAAATCTGCTTTCACAAAATCAGAAATAAATCTGCTTCCACAGCTTAGCACAGTTTTGAACGACAGAAAAACCACCAAAATTATCTCCCTCCTTGGTTAAACACAACAAGGAAACCCCAAAAGCTCTTGAATAAGAAATATTCACAAATAGGTTGAAGAACTGGGTGGTTCGGTGTGCTATTGTCCATTTTAATGTAATTCCACAGGATAATAATAAAAAATGGAAACAATACTTTATTTTAAATTTGCCAAAAGCTTTGTGATATAAAAACAAGTCTAAAATTACTACGGTTCTCAGAACCAGTTTCAGATCTCGACCGTCAGTTTTTTTGTAAAAATTTTAAAAATTCCGTTGGGTCTATCGACTAGGATAGAATCAATTAGAGCAAAACATGTGAAAAGTCAGAATATCAGTGCCGTGTGGAGAATTTACTGCCTTCAGTTCAATGATTTTGAGACTTTTAGAAGGCGAGGAAAGACGAACTTCAGTCATCGACAGTCAGATTTTTTAGTCGTAATTTCTGAACTACACATAGGTAGCTTAAAGAAAAGAAGGAGAATTAGAAGAGAAAATTTTGACAGAGCAATAGACGATTGTAAGCAGCATTCAGAATCATTAAATATTTAGTATTGTAATGCCCATATGTAACGTTTAGTGTCTAAAGCGATTTTTTTTAATTTTGAAGCTAGGTGGGACGAAACTTAACGCTCCGGAATTTGTGGAATGCTAGGGATGTCGAGACTCTAGCCATATTAGCCAATGAAAGCCCCATAGACGCAAAGTCTGTATCAGTCTTAGTGAGTTTTGTGGAGTCTGGTAGGACAGTCTTCTCTTCCATATCTAGTATGTTCATACATACAACTTCCTGTACCAGGCTATCACTTCCTCAAATTTTTTAATTAGCCTCTATGTTAATCACAACTCTATATATTTATTAAATCAAGTAATTGACGAATGTCTGCGTACTTCCTACGCAAAAATGCACATCGAATGCTTATCCTGGGAAGAAATTTTATCTGAAAAACCGAATAATTAAATTATCTGCACCTGAACGATCGAAATATGCACAGATGAAAGCGGAAACTCGTTTTAACAGTAAAATATTGTGAGAATCAAAATTTGTAAAATTTACACGATAAAATAGATGGCTGCTACAAGTTTTCAGAAATGATCACGCAAATCAGGCGAAAAATAAAATAAAAATTAAATTATGCATAATTAGATAATATATATACTCTAAGTTATTTAAAAAGAATGCTATAGAATTAACACGAATATTTACTTTTATAATGTTTGTCGTCCCTTAGGTTCCTACTGGCAATACAATTTATTCAACATTTTTAGCTTCTTTGGCCAGTTTTGTTCCAGTATATCATAAACATTCAGGGTGGCTCTTAATCTGATAGGCCATTCTGCTACAAATATACTGTTGACAGCTTCTTCAGCAATATCAAGTCCGATGGATTTCGAAAGGAATCTGTCATAAAATTAAGATTTGAGTTGATTTCCCATCTTTTCCTGACGTAATAAGTCAGTCATCTGCTCTATACTCTCGGGTTGACATCGTCGATGAAGCGCTTCCGCTAGAAGATAAAAGGCATTTTATGGTTAAGTCTTCATAACAAATTTTCTGACTCTTAACCGGTTTCTTTTCACAGACTCAGGCAAAGGCCACCAGGCCGAGGCAAACCTTTCTGTGTGGTCGGTCATTCTTTTTTGTTTAAAATTAAATTATCCATCGTTGACTAATTTTGAATGGTTATCTGGTATGTACATGCTAAGCCTTACATTGCTATCCATAGAATTTTGGCTAACACGATCATCTAGAGCGCATCTTTTTGCATAAAGTATCCTTGTGCTGTCGCCATCTATTGTAGAGGCCATTTGGTCACTGTCATAAGAGAACCCCTGAGATGCCAGGATCAGATAACCCATATATACGGTAAGACCATCTAATTTGGAACAACCAAATCCCTCAAAACTACCTATTGAACTACATTTCTAAATTCCTTTGATTAATTGCTCTGTAACCTCAATACTTCCAAAATTGGTCATAATGTTAAAATAAGATTTATAACAACATATTTAATATGAAAATATGTGTGCTTACCGTCTCAATGAATACCACAGATGACTGAACAAAATTTTGGAGACTTGAAGCAAATTTGATATCCTTCCCGAATTTCATTACTTTAAAAGAAACATGTTGTACAACAAGGAATAGAATAATTACGACTTTCTTGTGGTGAGACACAAGGTGTTTGCGTCCTCTGTCCACTTGATTATACCAATTATTTCGACTTCCTCGTTTAACAATAAGTATAAATGAAACCGTTTAAACTACATTTTACACTTGACATATTGATTGCCAAATTTAATACAATCAAGGTTGCAAACTTCATATAAACACCTTACGCATTAAATACTCACATATGTCAGTAAAAACTAAGAATTGTATAGTGTAGAAAAGGCAATTCATCTAGGAGACCGGTTTCAACCTTATTGAGAACTCATCATGTACTGATCAGAATTTGCCGCAAACTTGACTCGAGCTTGGGCACGACGCTTCGGAATCTGGTGCAGTAACTACTGAGCCACCCTAACGAACACTACATACTTTTCAGTCATATACTAACTAACTTAACTCGATTAGTTTTTTACCCTTTTATTTGGAGCTCAAATGACAAAGATTTAGACCAAATGTTCCAACAAACCATCCCCAATCCGTTATTACTGAACAGACACCACACTACATTGGGAAGTGGTATTGAAATGAACATTTATATATTTAAACAAACATTTGTTTCACGGGCGGTGACAACATTTACTTTGATGAAGATTGCGAAATTGATAGAAACACCTTACCCATTAAGTTCTTACATATGTCTGTATAAACTAAAAATTGTATAGTGTAGAAAATGCATTTCATCCGGTAGACTGGTTCCGTCCTAATTGGAAACTCATCATGTACAGGCCAGAATTTGCCGCGGACATGGCTCGATCATTGGCACGTCTGCTTTAGAATCTGGTGCTCTAACTATTGAGCCATCCTGCCTCTTACTACACTACACACAATTTATAGTTACACACTAACCAATGTAACTTGGTTAATCTATTTTCATATTGTATCCATTTGGACCCAAAATTCCAACTCCCTATATCCATTCTGTCATTACTAAACAAACCCCACATCAGTTGTGGAAGTATTTAAATGAACATATATATTGCTTTGAAATGCGAGTTTTTATCCAAACAAATTGCTGCCAGATTTATGCAAGCAGAAGAAGTACGTACAAGCGTTGAACTTGAACTGGATGTGACGCACTCAATTGATTGGTTTCCGTTTTTCACACTCTCTCTATGTTCACATATTTCTATCTTGTTTTGCTTTCCAATTTATATATAAAGATATGTTCAGTAGTAGATAATTGAGAAGGCTATGCTAAAGAAACGTTTCTTATATCTGATAAAATTTCTCTTTGTTTTTGCACACAGGAAGGGTACAATGAACATCTATGTATTTAAATATCATTATAAGTGCAATGAAATTCCTATGCAAAACAATCTGACTTTATCCTTATCTACAATCGCTGTGGCCTTCTGCTGCACTAATTGTCTACACTTAATATTTTCTTTCAATGTTTACACACACGGATTCACTGGCACAGCGTGCCGTCAATCAAAATCATATATTCTCTTTATACGTCGAGACAATCGTTATTGCTTAACTTTTTATTAAGATTTCTTGGATTGATAGATATCTTGGTGTTGCTGCAGATCATTAACAAATCCTATCAGTGCTTCAATAGGTCAATTGCTATGATCTTATTTATTTAATCTACTAGTCTATGTGCATCTACCCCAAAAAGCACTTACCAAGGAACAGGACACCCATGTAAAGTGTCTAGAAGAACATTGGAACATCCGACTATGTTCTGGTGCTCACATAAATCATGGCATTAACCGGTGAATCTTCTCAGTGTATAGGTCAATTAATTTGTTGGAGATTAATTAACTCCTCATATAAAAATAAATCAAATTTTATTTTTGGACAATTAATGTTATTGCTCGTGTCACAAAACAATGTTTTGTTTATAAAATTATTTTAATCATTTAGAAATTATCCTTTGTACACATTGTCGAAGATTTTGACTTGTCTTTGGTGATCATATAATTGAGTCTTTTTGAGGTTTTGAGTTGCATAGTACGTCTTGCTTTATGGTTCTGGCAAGAGACACTTTGATAATAAAGTATTGAAGTTACCATTTCCTTGTGGTGCGACACAAGGTGTTTGCATCCACTGTCTACCTGGTTATACCACATATTTCGACTTCCTCTTTCTGAAGTCTTTTTCATTGGAAAGCACATCACTTAAACAATTTGCCAATCATTTATATATTTAAACGAACATTGGATGCGCGGGCAGTGATAACATTTACTATAATCAAGTTTGCAAACTTTATATAAACACCTGACCCACTAAGTATTTACATATTTCAGAATAAACTAAGGATTGTATAGTGAAGAAAAGGCAATTCATCCAGTAGACCGGTTTGTCCATATTTGGAACTCATCATGTACTGGCCAGAATTTGCCGCGGACAGGGCTCGAACCTTGGCACATCTGCTTCGGAATCTGGTGCTCTAACAATTGAGCCATTTTGCCGCACACTACACTACACAAAATTTACAGTTACACACTAACTAATGTAACTTGGTTAGTCTATATTTTCCTTTAGGTAGTGTTCATATGGCATCCATTTGGACCTAAAGTTCCAACTGACCATCCAAAATCTGTCATTTCTGAACGGACACCACTATATAAATCTCAGTTTATACTCACATATGTAAGTAATTAATCGGTCTGATGCTTATATCAAGATCGCAATCTTGATTAAAATAATTGTTATTACCGCACGTGCAACCAATTTTCGGTTAATTATATAAATGTTCATTTCAATACCCCATCCCAATGTAATGTGGTGTCTGTTCAGTAATGACAGATTTGAGATTGTGAGTTGGAACTTCGTATCTAAATGGATGCTAAATGAGCTCCACCTAAAGGAAAATAGTCTAACCAAGTTCCACTAGTTAGTATAAAACTGAAGATTGTGTATAGTGTAGCGTGCGGCAGGCTGGCGCAATTGTTAAAGCACCAAATTCCGAAGAAAACGTGCCAAGGTTCGAGCCACATCCACAGCAAATTCTGGCAATTTCATGATGAGTTCCTACTAAGAACGAAACCGATCTACTGGAGGAATTGCCTTTTCTTCACTATACAATTATTAGTTTATACTGACATATGTAAGCAATTAATCGGTAAAGATCGCAACCTTGATTATAATAAATGGAATGAGCTTGACGAGTAGAATTAAATACATTACATATAGCACTTTAAACAACCTCTCATTTAGATTTCTTCTTAAGCGACTCGACATTGATTGATTGCGTAAGAGCTGATAATTATTTAAATCAAGCTTGCGCACATGATAAAAACAGTCAACATGATATATAAACAGTTGCAAAAGTGAGCAAAACTATATTAACGTAATGACGCGCTTCGATCTTCCGTGATCAATGCAACACGACCGTAAACTACCAAGTGCGAACCAAACTACAATAATCTTGTAATGTAAGCAAAATTTGATATGCGACTCTCATCCATTGCAATTTCAAGTATATTGGTCTGGTTTTGGTTTTTAGTCTGCACAATTACTAGGCAATCTCGAGCAATAATTTGTTGCAGATTTCTCGAAATATATATACCTAATATAGTTAAACAATCATTGATTGCGCGAGTAGTAGTAATAATTATTTATATCAAATTTGTGGGATTGATAAAACACTAATCCATTTAAATTGTCGCACAGATTAGAACAGCTGCCGTCAGTCACACCTTCTGCCGCACTTTGATATTTAATGAGCAATAGCAGCAAACGTAATTATGAAGATCAAACGAAAGTACTCATATAAAGAAAATAAAAATCAACTGTGCGACTCTCATTCTTGGTAATCTCACATATGCAGTATTGGTCGAAGACTTCGACTGCCCAATTTCTTAGCAATGACGAATATTGTGTTTTGCAGATTTCGCCACATGCACATTATTTAAGTCAAATTATCAAGATTATTATAAACATGAATCCATTGTATTTCAACTGTTGCACGATTGGAAAAAACTACCAGCAGACACACGTACTGATGTGTTTTTACTTTCCATGCCAATCAATACTACTCAATGGAAAACTGACTAGCGAGACTTGAACTGCAATTTATATGAGATATGCGGCTGTCACTAATAGTAGTCTTACAGGAAAATTTTCAGACAAAAAAAGAATTTTGATACGATATTTTAGCACTCCATTTAATGATATTCTATATTTGGTTAAGATTTTATAAGAAGGTGGCTGCTATTTGCGCGTGTTTCTTTAAATTGCTTGCTTCTGCCTATTTTAACTGTTGTAGTGCATGATTATTTGTGTGAGGCTTTCATCTTATGATTTCATTAATTTATATCATGTCTCATTGTTTGAAGAGAATCCGATGATGGCACATTCATATTAGCACTGAACAGGCTGTTCTATTCCGCACAAATTATTTATTCTCTATTCTAAGATTTTCTAATGACGTCTATCAATGTTGATTTTATTTACTTACGAGAATAGCCATTAGAATTGAATATTTTACTCAGTCTACCTAATTACAAATACCTATGCTGTATGACTCTTAATCTAAAGCTTATTAAACGTAATGGTTTTAAGATAACGATTTATATTAAATACGGACTTTTTTACTCTAAATTAAGAAGGCTTACTGAGTAAATATCTTTCAAATATATGAAGCCGTTTCTAACTTCTGACCATTTACAATTAATTATGCATTCAAATGTGGCAATTCACTCTTTGACTCCTTTTCAATCATAAATTGGCGTTCATTCGTTTGGTTTATTAAATTCAAGAACTTTAAAATCTCATCATTACCACGGTTCCAGATCACTAGAATGTCATTCAGGAACGTAATTAAATAA
>JAQBSW010014813.1:0-10964 GCA_029291075.1 Eudiplozoon nipponicum | reverse complement strand
AGTAACAAATTAGTTCAGTTGTGACCAGAAGGATAAACCAAAGACAGCATGAACGGAAAGTATAATCTCATGCACATTCGTTTCGTGCTTACTGGCGACTCATCAGTAGGAGCCGGTATTACGCCCTTTAACCACTATATATTTGGTAGAAGAATGTGGAATAATAGGACGGTACAATCTCCTAGACGAATGTGTAAACCTGTAATAGTGAAGCTAACATAATCTGAAGTCAACGACAATACGACTTCAATGCTAACTCACACTATATAATATATATACCGAGTCTGTAAAGGATACTAACACTATGGCCATTGTGTTAGTAACTGATACCTTTTTTGAAATCGATGAGTACCGGATACTAACACTATGGTTTCCGAATCGGTACATGATACCAACCTGATGGATATAAATTTATGCTAAAGTTCACCCAAATTGAGAATTACAACAATTTCCGAACACCTGTTACTCCAGTTAAACCATACACTCTGGCCTTCATCGATATCAGTTATCACATTTCGCGGTAAGCATGACATCATTCAATTCAATATATTACAGTCAAATACTGTTTGTTGCGAAGAACTAATATATATGCAGGTATGTATTAGGTTTTGCGAACCTAGTAACAAATTAGTTCAGTTGTGACCAGAAGGATAAACCAAAGACAGCATGAACGGAAAGTATAATCTCATACACACGTTCTGCTACTGCATATCAGTAACGGTATTCGCAACCACAATATTTGGTGAATATATTGAATTGAATGATGTCATGCTTACCGCGAAATGTGATAACTGATATCGATGAAGGCCAGAGTGTATGGTTTAACTGGAGTAACAGGTGTTCGAAATTGTTGTAATTCTCAATTTGGGTGAACTTTAGCATAAATTTATATCCATCAGGTTGGTATCATGTACCGATTCGGAAACCATAGTGTTAGTATCCGGTACTCATCGATTTCAAAAAGGTATCAGTTACTAACACAATGGCCATAGTGTTAGTATCCTTTACAGACTCGGTATATATATTATATAGTGTGAGTTAGCATTGAAGTCGTATTGTCGTTGACTTCAGATTATGTTAGCTTCACTATTACAGGTTTACACATTCGTCTAGGAGATTGTACCGTCCTATTATTCCACATTCTTCTACCAAATATATAGTGGTTAAAGGGCGTAATACCGGCTCCTACTGATGAGTCGCCAGTAAGCACGAAACGAATGTGCATGAGATTATACTTTCCGTTCATGCTGTCTTTGGTTTATCCTTCTGGTCACAACTGAACTAATTTGTTACTAGGTTCGCAAAACCTAATACATACCTGCATATATATTAGTTCTTCGCAACAAACAGTATTTGACTGTAATATATTGAATTGAATGATGTCATGCTTACCGCGAAATGTGATAACTGATATCGATGAAGGCCAGAGTGTATGGTTTAACTGGAGTAACAGGTGTTCGGAAATTGTTGTAATTCTCAATTTGGGTGAACTTTAGCATAAATTTATATCCATCAGGTTGGTATCATGTACCGATTCGGAAACCATAGTGTTAGTATCCGGTACTCATCGATTTCAAAAAAGGTATCAGTTACTAACACAATGGCCATAGTGTTAGTATCCTTTACAGACTCGGTATATATATTATATAGTGTGAGTTAGCATTGAAGTCGTATTGTCGTTGACTTCAGATTATGTTAGCTTCACTATTACAGGTTTACACATTCGTCTAGGAGATTGTACCGTCCTATTATTCCACATTCTTCTACCAAATATATAGTGGTTAAAGGGCGTAATACCGGCTCCTACTGATGAGTCGCCAGTAAGCACGAAACGAATGTGCATGAGATTATACTTTCCGTTCATGCTGTCTTTGGTTTATCCTTCTGGTCACAACTGAACTAATTTGTTACTAGGTTCGCAAAACCTAATACATACCTGCATATATATTAGTTCTTCGCAACAAACAGTATTTGACTGTAATATATTGAATTGAATGATGTCATGCTTACCGCGAAATGTGATAACTGATATCGATGAAGGCCAGAGTGTATGGTTTAACTGGAGTAACAGGTGTTCGGAAATTGTTGTAATTCTCAATTTGGGTGAACTTTAGCATAAATTTATATCCATCAGGTTGGTATCATGTACCGATTCGGAAACCATAGTGTTAGTATCCGGTACTCATCGATTTCAAAAAAGGTATCAGTTACTAACACAATGGCCATAGTGTTAGTATCCTTTACAGACTCGGTATATATATTATATAGTGTGAGTTAGCATTGAAGTCGTATTGTCGTTGACTTCAGATTATGTTAGCTTCACTATTACAGGTTTACACATTCGTCTAGGAGATTGTACCGTCCTATTATTCCACATTCTTCTACCAAATATATAGTGGTTAAAGGGCGTAATACCGGCTCCTACTGATGAGTCGCCAGTAAGCACGAAACGAATGTGCATGAGATTATACTTTCCGTTCATGCTGTCTTTGGTTTATCCTTCTGGTCACAACTGAACTAATTTGTTACTAGGTTCGCAAAACCTAATACATACCTGCATATATATTAGTTCTTCGCAACAAACAGTATTTGACTGTAATATATTGAATTGAATGATGTCATGCTTACCGCGAAATGTGATAACTGATATCGATGAAGGCCAGAGTGTATGGTTTAACTGGAGTAACAGGTGTTCGGAAATTGTTGTAATTCTCAATTTGGGTGAACTTTAGCATAAATTTATATCCATCAGGTTGGTATCATGTACCGATTCGGAAACCATAGTGTTAGTATCCGGTACTCATCGATTTCAAAAAAAGGTATCAGTTACTAACACAATGGCCATAGTGTTAGTATCCTTTACAGACTCGGTATATATATTATATAGTGTGAGTTAGCATTGAAGTCGTATTGTCGTTGACTTCAGATTATGTTAGCTTCACTATTACAGGTTTACACATTCGTCTAGGAGATTGTACCGTCCTATTATTCCACATTCTTCTACCAAATATATAGTGGTTAAAGGGCGTAATACCGGCTCCTACTGATGAGTCGCCAGTAAGCACGAAACGAATGTGCATGAGATTATACTTTCCGTTCATGCTGTCTTTGGTTTATCCTTCTGGTCACAACTGAACTAATTTGTTACTAGGTTCGCAAAACCTAATACATACCTGCATATATATTAGTTCTTCGCAACAAACAGTATTTGACTGTAATATATTGAATTGAATGATGTCATGCTTACCGCGAAATGTGATAACTGATATCGATGAAGGCCAGAGTGTATGGTTTAACTGGAGTAACAGGTGTTCGGAAATTGTTGTAATTCTCAATTTGGGTGAACTTTAGCATAAATTTATATCCATCAGGTTGGTATCATGTACCGATTCGGAAACCATAGTGTTAGTATCCGGTACTCATCGATTTCAAAAAAGGTATCAGTTACTAACACAATGGCCATAGTGTTAGTATCCTTTACAGACTCGGTATATATATTATATAGTGTGAGTTAGCATTGAAGTCGTATTGTCGTTGACTTCAGATTATGTTAGCTTCACTATTACAGGTTTACACATTCGTCTAGGAGATTGTACCGTCCTATTATTCCACATTCTTCTACCAAATATATAGTGGTTAAAGGGCGTAATACCGGCTCCTACTGATGAGTCGCCAGTAAGCACGAAACGAATGTGCATGAGATTATACTTTCCGTTCATGCTGTCTTTGGTTTATCCTTCTGGTCACAACTGAACTAATTTGTTACTAGGTTCGCAAAACCTAATACATACCTGCATATATATTAGTTCTTCGCAACAAACAGTATTTGACTGTAATATATTGAATTGAATGATGTCATGCTTACCGCGAAATGTGATAACTGATATCGATGAAGGCCAGAGTGTATGGTTTAACTGGAGTAACAGGTGTTCGGAAATTGTTGTAATTCTCAATTTGGGTGAACTTTAGCATAAATTTATATCCATCAGGTTGGTATCATGTACCGATTCGGAAACCATAGTGTTAGTATCCGGTACTCATCGATTTCAAAAAAGGTATCAGTTACTAACACAATGGCCATAGTGTTAGTATCCTTTACAGACTCGGTATATATATTATATAGTGTGAGTTAGCATTGAAGTCGTATTGTCGTTGACTTCAGATTATGTTAGCTTCACTATTACAGGTTTACACATTCGTCTAGGAGATTGTACCGTCCTATTATTCCACATTCTTCTACCAAATATATAGTGGTTAAAGGGCGTAATACCGGCTCCTACTGATGAGTCGCCAGTAAGCACGAAACGAATGTGCATGAGATTATACTTTCCGTTCATGCTGTCTTTGGTTTATCCTTCTGGTCACAACTGAACTAATTTGTTACTAGGTTCGCAAAACCTAATACATACCTGCATATATATTAGTTCTTCGCAACAAACAGTATTTGACTGTAATATATTGAATTGAATGATGTCATGCTTACCGCGAAATGTGATAACTGATATCGATGAAGGCCAGAGTGTATGGTTTAACTGGAGTAACAGGTGTTCGGAAATTGTTGTAATTCTCAATTTGGGTGAACTTTAGCATAAATTTATATCCATCAGGTTGGTATCATGTACCGATTCGGAAACCATAGTGTTAGTATCCGGTACTCATCGATTTCAAAAAAGGTATCAGTTACTAACACAATGGCCATAGTGTTAGTATCCTTTACAGACTCGGTATATATATTATATAGTGTGAGTTAGCATTGAAGTCGTATTGTCGTTGACTTCAGATTATGTTAGCTTCACTATTACAGGTTTACACATTCGTCTAGGAGATTGTACCGTCCTATTATTCCACATTCTTCTACCAAATATATAGTGGTTAAAGGGCGTAATACCGGCTCCTACTGATGAGTCGCCAGTAAGCACGAAACGAATGTGCATGAGATTATACTTTCCGTTCATGCTGTCTTTGGTTTATCCTTCTGGTCACAACTGAACTAATTTGTTACTAGGTTCGCAAAACCTAATACATACCTGCATATATATTAGTTCTTCGCAACAAACAGTATTTGACTGTAATATATTGAATTGAATGATGTCATGCTTACCGCGAAATGTGATAACTGATATCGATGAAGGCCAGAGTGTATGGTTTAACTGGAGTAACAGGTGTTCGGAAATTGTTGTAATTCTCAATTTGGGTGAACTTTAGCATAAATTTATATCCATCAGGTTGGTATCATGTACCGATTCGGAAACCATAGTGTTAGTATCCGGTACTCATCGATTTCAAAAAAGGTATCAGTTACTAACACAATGGCCATAGTGTTAGTATCCTTTACAGACTCGGTATATATATTATATAGTGTGAGTTAGCATTGAAGTCGTATTGTCGTTGACTTCAGATTATGTTAGCTTCACTATTACAGGTTTACACATTCGTCTAGGAGATTGTACCGTCCTATTATTCCACATTCTTCTACCAAATATATAGTGGTTAAAGGGCGTAATACCGGCTCCTACTGATGAGTCGCCAGTAAGCACGAAACGAATGTGCATGAGATTATACTTTCCGTTCATGCTGTCTTTGGTTTATCCTTCTGGTCACAACTGAACTAATTTGTTACTAGGTTCGCAAAACCTAATACATACCTGCATATATATTAGTTCTTCGCAACAAACAGTATTTGACTGTAATATATTGAATTGAATGATGTCATGCTTACCGCGAAATGTGATAACTGATATCGATGAAGGCCAGAGTGTATGGTTTAACTGGAGTAACAGGTGTTCGGAAATTGTTGTAATTCTCAATTTGGGTGAACTTTAGCATAAATTTATATCCATCAGGTTGGTATCATGTACCGATTCGGAAACCATAGTGTTAGTATCCGGTACTCATCGATTTCAAAAAAGGTATCAGTTACTAACACAATGGCCATAGTGTTAGTATCCTTTACAGACTCGGTATATATATTATATAGTGTGAGTTAGCATTGAAGTCGTATTGTCGTTGACTTCAGATTATGTTAGCTTCACTATTACAGGTTTACACATTCGTCTAGGAGATTGTACCGTCCTATTATTCCACATTCTTCTACCAAATATATAGTGGTTAAAGGGCGTAATACCGGCTCCTACTGATGAGTCGCCAGTAAGCACGAAACGAATGTGCATGAGATTATACTTTCCGTTCATGCTGTCTTTGGTTTATCCTTCTGGTCACAACTGAACTAATTTGTTACTAGGTTCGCAAAACCTAATACATACCTGCATATATATTAGTTCTTCGCAACAAACAGTATTTGACGTTGTCAATGTGTTTGTATACGACCAAAGGAGCTAGAGTGCTCGACGTTGTGGTCATGACATTTGTAGAGTGGTCTTTGTGAAATAGATAAAGTTGAGATATGCATTGAAAGTGGCCTGTACCATGATATGAAGCTGATCACTACTTAGTGTTGCTACACGAAAGCGTTAGCTCTAAGTAGCTGGTCATACCAAAATAGGCAGTGTAATGTCATGTGTGAGAAATACATTATAATGTAAAAATATATACATTAAAATCAAAGGTAATTGCATAAAAATATGTACACGAACATTGCCTCAGAGATGGCATAATACCAAAGAACTGTTCAAAAATGCTACACAATTGTTAGCTAAGAACAGCTGGTTATGCCACGTGAGACAAATACTAAAATTAACGTAAGGTTAAAAAAAATTTTATAGTTAAATGTTAATGTTTAAAAAAATTAATTACGCGTTATACAAAGCAGGTTGAGATTGTGGGCAGACGGAGCCTGAGACGTGTGTAGAAGGTTGAACGCTCTCAGGATCAGGTGGTTCGATAAACGGTTTTAACCTGTCTATGCTTACTGATGTCGGTGTAGCGCCTTGCATAATGATGAAGTATTTTGGCTGTCTTAGTAAAATCGGGTAAGGACCGCGATACTTGGGTTGTAGTGGTGCAACAGCATTATTGTTGCGAACGAGTACTCTCTTGCAGCTGTGGAGCTGTGGGTGAACGAAGACTGGACGAGGCGTGTGTCTCGGCTGCTGTTCGGACATGTTACCGAAATGAAGTCGAAGGCGGGTAGCTTCGTTTTGTGGGTCATCTTGTGCCGGTAGTAGACGTGGGAGCTGACTAGGCAGGCGTAGATCCATGCCATACAAGAGTTGTGACGCAGACGTTTTAATGGATTCTCGAGTACGAGAACGCATGGCCAGCAGAACTAAAGGTAGTGCATCGACCCAGTTGCCATTAATGGACGAGGATGCTAAAGCTGCTTTGAGTTCCCTATGCATTCTCTCTACCATGCCATTAGCTTGGGGATGGTAGGCAGTCGTCTGGCGTAAGATGCATCCCATGTACCGCAAGGTGGTTTTGAAACGATCAGATGAGAAGCAAGTGCCTCTGTCCGTGATGACCTCATTGGGAACACCGTAATTGGATATCCATGCAGAGATAAAACCGTTAGTTACTTCGTCTGCAGAAATGGTGCCAAGAGGTAATGCCGCAGGCCACCGTGTAAATCTATCGATCATAGTTAGAAGGTAGCTGAAACCTTGAACCTTTGTCAGATGAACTATGTCGATGTGGACGATGGCTAGGCGAGAAGTAGACCGAAAATGTTGCAACTTAGAACGAGTGTGTCGTGTGATCTTGTTTTTCTGACAAATTGCACACTCTGAGACCCATCGTTTAACATTCTGCCTAAGTCTGTGACCCCAGAAACGATCTGTAAGAAGTCGGACAGTCGCTTGGCTTCCTGGGTGAGAAATTGAGTGAATTGAATCGAAAACCTTTCTCTGAAGGCTGGTCGGCAGAACTGGCTTGTTGGGCTGCGTACCCGTGAAGTAAACAATTGGTAAGCCTTCCCACAGACGGCATATGAACTTGGTTGGGTGACGGGCTATTGATCTTTGAATGTGAATGTCACCGCGTTGTTCAGTTCGCAGGAGAGTTGGCGTTAGTGCAGGTTCACTGAGTGCCACGGAGTTGACAGTGAATGGTGACGGCGAAGGTGGTTGTAGAGAGACGTCTGGCCTAGACAGGGCATCTGCAATGAAGTTCTGTTTGCCCTTGACGTGAAAGACGTCAAATTGCCATTCGCTTAGACGAGAAAGCTGTCTTTCCACTCTGGCAGGGTACTTGGCGATAGATGAAGTTGCGTTTCGAAGTGCGCTAACTAGTGGTGCATGATCTGTGAAAACAACAAATCTGCTACTGCCAATGATGCTGATAAAATGGCGCACTGCGTCGTGGATGGCGAGAAGTTCTCGGCCGAAAGTGTCGTACCTCGTTTCTACTGGTTGGAGAGTACGCGAGTAGAAACTGATAGGCTTCCGAACTCCGTCGATCTCTTGTTCCAAAGTGGCTCCAATAGCGAATTCAGAAGCATCTGTCGTGAGTAGAAATGGCTTTTCGAAATCTGGATGCGTTAGCATTGTGGCATTTGCTAACGAGTTGATGGCAAGTCGAAGTAATTCCTCGTCTTCGGATGACCAAGCAATGATGGAATTCTTGCTAAGTCCTTTTCGGTTCCGCAGGTGCCTGCACAAAGGATAAAGTTGTTTTGAAAGGCCTGGAAGGAACTTGCGATAATAGTTTAGTACTCCCAGGATTTTCTGCAAATCGCTCAAAGTCCTTGGTGACTTGATATTCTTGATTGAATTCGTCTTTGACGGCAACGGTTGAATACCTTGGGCCGTGATACGATGCCCTAAGAAGTCGACGGATGAAGTTGCAATCTGCGTCTTGTCACAGTTGATCTTGAGTCCGTGGTTGGATAAGCGTGAGAGGACATTTCGTAGATGTTTCGCATGAGATTCTAGATCTGGACTGAATACCATAATGTCATCGAGATATGACATACAATAAGCAGAGTCGTCGCGAAGTATGTTGTCTATGAATCTTTGAAATGTCTGAGTAGCACACTTAAGTCCAAAAGGCATGTAAAGATATTCAAAAAGGCCAAATGGAGTGATGACTGCAGTTTTCTCGATATCCTCTGGTGCTACCGGTATGTGATGGTACGCTTGTCTGAGGTCAATCACTGAGAAGAAATTGCTGCCGTTGAGTTTTTCAAGTAATGTGTTGATATTTGGAATAGGATATGCATCAGATTTTGTCACTGAATTTAGCTTACGGTAGTCTCCACAGGCTCTGTACGATCCGTTTGATTTTGAGACTAAGTGCAGTGGTGACGCCCATGAACTTTTCGATGGTCTGATGATTCCCTCTTCCAAAAGCCTTGAGAATTCTTCTTGGGCAGCTTTCAGCTTAGCAGGAGCCAGTGGTCGCTTCTTGAGTGCAATAGGTTGTCCTTCTGTGACGATATGATGCATCGTGTTGGAGACTCGTAGATCGGATTTGTTAAGATCGAAAAGCGATTTGTATTTTCGAAGAGCTGCTGATATCTCTGCTGAATGATGCACTGGGGTTGGCTGAATGACCTGTAACTCCAAACGCTCGGAGGCAAGTGTCCAAAAGCTTTGTTCAAGTCCGGTGGAGGGGTCGATGATCTTTTGATTGGCAAGATCAACAATGAGCCGAAATTTTAGAAGGAAATCAAGGCCTATTATATTATGTGAGACCTTGGCAATGATGAAGTTGTGGGAAAATTCACGTCGTAGACCTATGTTGAGTGTGCGGTATTGGCAGCCATAAGTTGGTATGGGCTCGCCTGTAGCTGTTGCGAGAAGAACGCCTAGCGACATCTCGGCCATTGAATCACCTTTGAGAACTGAGACTGCCGCACCTGTGTCTACGATGTACTCTTCGCCAGTTTTGAAATCAAGAAGGTGCAGAAGTTCGTTTGGCTGTTTGGCCGGGTCATGCAAACAAGTAGGCTGGTGATTGCGACCGGCATTGTCTGTTTGGTTCTCTATGTGAAAAATTCGGCGTGGACGAAAAGAGTCGACAGGGATGTCGGATTGTAGTTGGCTTCTTCCCTGTAGCGCCGTTGATGCCGTTGATGTGCAGAAAGTACGGTCTTCTACTTCCTGCGCCAGACGTTTCCCGATACTGATGCACCCTTGTGCCTGCGGTCTGTTGTCCTCTCCGTCAGCTGTGGAAATTGACACTCATTCGGAAATTCTTCGGAACGACAAAGACAAACTTGGCAAGCATAAAAAACTTCTGGTGGTTATAACACCAGTTCTTTGGAGCATATTTATTAAATGATTGCGGAGATCTCGATCGCCGCCTACCATTATAATTTGACTTGGAAACGAATTTTGGTCGAGCATTCACATGATTTATCTCCGATTTGGTAATGGCCAATCCTTCTAGAACTTTGGCCATGTTCGCCACTGTTCTCTCTAAGGAGGAGATTCTATCATCTTGCGGGGGTGAAGAAAAGGATGATGGATTCACTTTGGGTTCCAAAACCCTATATTCTAACTCACATCTCTCAGATAAGTCATCTATAGAGAGAGTGTTGGGGAGCTGTCTGGCAAAGAGTTTTAATGTTTGGGGAAGATTGTTAATAAAAACAACCTTAGCCTCATGGTCAGAAATGTTGGTTTTATACCAACGTTTCCGTAATTCCCTCAGTATTTCTATGGGGCCAAGATTTGGCATATCTAACTGCGCATATTTGTTTATTATCTGCTCAGTTTCCGTGGGTCCAAGCAAGGATTCTACCTCGTTTTGTAGGCCCAAAATGGGATTAGGTAGCTTCCTAATGGCCTCAAGCTTAGGATAAATCCGTCGCTGCAATTCAGAAGGTAGTTTAGCAAAAACCTTTGACAGTTTTTGATGACTGTCATAATCAGGAAACGGGGAGAAAGCGGAGTCTACGCGCATAAAAAATAACTCACTATCTCCATCCCAAACAGGAACATCAATATCTAAAATTGGACCTGACATTTTAACAATCTTACGGGATCTTAAAAGCATAAATTAAAAGCAATATGAAAATATATAAATATACTTTAACGAAACGCTTACCCACAAACAGCTTCCAC
>JAQBSW010014812.1:0-10967 GCA_029291075.1 Eudiplozoon nipponicum | reverse complement strand
AATAATCTTTTTGGTATATTCTGTAAAATCAAGAGATTTCCCGCATCTAATCATCTGCATAGTTTAAAGTGACATAATGACACTAATCAATCAAATGATTGAGTCTGGTGAATTAGTTATAATGCTCAGAACTTTATTAATACAAAGGGCTACAGTCCCTCCAAGGCTCTATAGTTTAGTGAAGATTCATAAACAAGATAATCCACTTAGGTTAATTTTGAAAAAAAAATGCACCTATTTCTAGATTATACTTTAAACAGCACTTATCGCCTTATTAACATTATTGATAAATATAAATCAATGAAGAATGAAAAACTGGCAAGCCTGGATGTTTTATAGATATATTTTACTAAAATTCCAGTGCATGTCGTATCAGAATGTACCAAACTAAGTTTTATGGAATATACAGAAATATTAAAATGTAATAAAATGATGTTAAGAAGTATAATGCCAAAGTTAAAAATTTGTATGTACTCTACATACTTTATATTTAGAAATAAATTCTATAAACAGGTTAAAGTTGCATCTTTGATATAATCACCTGCCCTATCAAGTACATGCATTTATCAGTATAAGCATTGTATAATGAAGAAGAGGCAATTATATAATGCTTAGTTTATACCGAAAAAAGTATGCACATAACGGCACAGGTGTCTATATCAAGTCCACAACCTAGATTCAAATAATTGTTATCATCACTTGTGCAACCAATATTTATTTAATTACGTTGAATGTGTTCCTATGGAACAACCATTTTGTCCCATTTTCATGCATTATTTAGAATAAATCTCTTATTCAAATCACCTTTCAAGCCAAACTTTTATTTGATATTGTTAGATGAAATTGTCTTACTTTTGCATTATGGAGATAAGGAGTTGGAGAATTTTCCGTATTCAGCCAATCTATTAAGAAAGTTGAAATTTACGTTTTAAAAAGAAAGAAAATAAGAATTATCCTATATGGATGTGACATTAAAACGAATGGGTCAGATATTAATTAAAGGAACATTGGTTACGTAGGCGGTGATAACAATTATTATAATCAAGGTTGCGATCTTGATATAAGCACCTGACCCATTAATTACTTACATATGTCAGTATAAACCAAGAATTGTATATTGGGAACTCATGACGTACTGACAAATTCTGGTTGAAAGAATAATGCTCTATTAGAAAATCGAATTCAAAGCCAATGTAAATTAAGACCGAGCCAGCGCAGTTGATGGGGTCTTATTTGCTTGTCTAACGAGTAGCAATTCATGGCTGATTAAAAAAGACATAAAAGGAAGACAATTTTCATTATTTGTTACTGATTAATTAAATTTACTGTTTCTCAAGTAACGGCGGATGAATGCACGCAATCGTCTATGATCTTCGACTTTAAAGGACCAAATCTCACAGGCGTAAAACAAAACTGAAAGTAAAGATGAATTGTAAGCATGATCTTTAAGGCAAAGTGAAATAATCGCATTTCACAATAAATGGCGAAGTTTGGAGAACATTAACCTAGCTTTCGTGATCTTCATACTCACCTCGACAGACGTATTGCCCGAGCTATTGATAAAGCTTCAGTCAGAGTTTAATGAGTAGTAGGTGATCTTGAATCTCATATTTAGAGTGCTAACTTCATACCGAAAGCCGGAACAATGGCTTGAGAAAAATCTCGGTCAATAAATAATAATACATGGTTTGCACAGTTAACATAGAATAATTTACCATCGAGGAATATTTCGACGTCTGAATCCTTAGCGTATGCTAGAGTATTGTTCACAACAAGCCAAATGGAGAAATTGGACATCATTAACGGACACAACTGCTAGTAGTGATTTCTTTCGATAATTCAATGTAGATCCTAACTCGATCATAAGTTAGTATTCAGAGAGTGCGTGAAATATTTAATAATTACGAGAATATACCACTTTTCAACAGGATATCGTATAGAACTTATCGATCCATTGTGTCAAATGCATTTTTAAGTCTCGAAAGACGGCTATTGCGGGACGGCGATATACATATCGCTATTGAAGAATTTCCTATGAGGTAAAAATAATATCTGTATAACCTCAGAATGATTGGAAACCGCCTTTTCCTTCTCTAGTAAATGGTTCACGTTAATTGCTGAGACGTCGTAGGATAATCGAGACAAATAACCCAAATACAACTGAAGTCCTGTTTATTGAAGATAGAACGATATTCAATCCCCTTCAAGCAACCAGAAGGGTCTCCTTATTCTATATAGTACGAAAATAATAAGTCATAACGTAAGAAATCATGTCGCCACCATCATGAATCAAATAATCGTAGCCCGCAGTTTTGCGACGTTTAATAGATAAGATGACATTCTATATTTCTAACTCTGATAGATGTTAGAGATCAACATTCATACTGTTGATAAAAGCATACTTTTTGGGATCATGACTGGAGCAGATGCCTACGAAAAGTTATGTTTGAAGTGTTCATCCAAACAATCAAGACGACTTAATTTATCGATTATTATATGTTTGTTCATCATCATCATCATGACAAGCCATACAAAAATCAAAAGTGACTATTGTTTCACTGCCATCTAACCACAGAGAGTGAAAAATAAATAAATGAAAACAAATAATATATCAAAGTATTGTTGAGATTTACGAGAGAGAGAGAGAGAAGAAATACCTAGTAACTATGAGTAAATTTATTAGGATAACTCACAGAAATGAGGCAACTAAACCTCTCCACAGCACCATTATGTTCGGGCAAGGCAACATCAGCAATACAGCTTCCTTGCGGATTTCACTGTATCATGTCATAAACAAACCTACTAAGAAAATAAAGTTACGAAGATGATTCTACTAGACATCTGCAACAAGATCGCCACTGAGCTCGATTCGATGCCATATCACTAAGGGTTTCTAACCAAGAACTGTGATGCGCACGAGGACCCCTCTCATGGCAGCCGAGTGGGTCCTATACTACCCAATTAGGAAGTAAGTGCCTTCAATTGTTTTTGCCATGTCAAAATCTTCCCACCTTGTTTTTTACGCCCATTTGGTGCTGGATGAGAGATCAGAGCTCTACTGGGCAATCGAAATGAGGGCATAAGCAAAACATGACCGAGGCAACAAAACTGATGGAGCCTTATTTGTTTTTCTAACAAGGAGCACTTATTGGCAGATCCAAAAATACGTCTACGGATATCAACGTTAGTTATTCGTTGTTGTTAACCAACACGTGTTATGCTTCTCAAACAACGATGATCGAATGCCTGTAAGCGTCTCAAATTATCAACTCTAAGAGGCCAAGTTTCACTAGCGTATAGTAAAACTGCGCGATCCTGAAAACAGGATCTTTAAGGCAAAGTGAAATATTCGCGTTTCTCCATAAATGACGAAGGTTCGAGAAAGCTACTTTAGCTTTCGCGATTCATATTCTCACCTCGTCGGACATATTGATTAAGTTATTGATAGAGCTCTCAAGATAAGCAAACCTGTCAATTATGTTTAGATCTTCATTCCGCATTCTGAATATGTGGAAGAGTTTTGTTCATAGTAGCATCGATTACAAAATTAAGCAAAAATGGGAAAGTGGACAACCTTGATGAACACCAATGCTGGTTGTAAATTTATGCGTTAATTCGTTGTAGACATTAAGGCGACCAGAAGTATTTGTGTAGAGAACTCGTATAATATTAACAAATTTTGTGGGCACACCGCTTCGACAAGATATGGAATAAAACATTGCGATCCACCGAATCAAATGCACCCTTGAAATCTAGAAAGACGACTATTGTGGGACGGTGATATAAATGTTTCCGTTCGAGAAAATGCTTTAACGTAAAAATATTATCTATACAACCTCGTCCTGCGCGAAGTCCGGCCTGTTCTTCTCTTGCATGTAATTCACGCGAAGCGCTAAGACGACGTAGGATAATCGAAGCAAATAACCTAAATACGACTGGAGTGAAGCTTATATCACGGTGATTATCACACGAATTACGATTACCGTTTATGATAATAGGAATGATGGTCGACTCATTGTTACTATCGACTGGTTTTTACTATCATAACAGTTTCTCGGACTTTAAATTGTCTCGAACCTGTTGCGTGGATAAGTTAGAACAAACAGTAGCTATTACCTAATGCGAACGCTTCTACCACTTCTTCATCCTTTTTGGGTCGAAATGGATTCGATATCAACTTGGTCTGCGCTTAATTTCACATAATTTTATTATATAGATTTTTAATTTATCCAACATAATTGCTAGAGCTACTTGCTATCCAATTTGTATCAGTGTTAGAATATTAAATGTCATGGAGCGAAAACCTAACCGAGGTTCAAAGAATTTTAGTTTACTCGAACGATTTTCGATATTTGGCAGTCAAATATTAGACTCAGTGATTTGATCAAAATCCACCATATTCATAACGTTTGAAAGAGCGTTATTATTCGATTGAGAAGAACAAAGAAAAGGAAAAGAAGCATAATGGGAAACGAAGGTGAGTTCAGTAGCATTGTAACGCTTATCCATCCCACACGACAGCAGATGCACAACAGCCGATGTAGCATAGGTTCATTATACTAGGTATAGTACACGGTTGTATGTAAACCCTATATTCTGACACCTACGGCTGACGAGCCACAAATCTAATCAATATATAAATCTATAATTTACTGACTACCAAGTTTTCCAATGAAACCGTAGAAAATACGTAAACCAATATAATCAATTTCAAACGAGAATAATGAAAAGACTGAAAATCTTTAAGAATAATTTCACTAAGATGGAGGCACACTAGGTTTTCACTAAATATTTTTCAACTGACATACCTTGATACCTTCCTCGTCATTAACACGTCGAATCATCTGCACACAAATTTCGGGAATCTTGGAGAACTCAGGATGTTCTAAGCAGATATCACGGAGGATTCGAATTACACGCTTTCGGACACTAACGCCTTTGTCACGAATTCGCTCCACCAGCATAGCATAGTATCGTGTGAGGTCTGGCCGACAGCCCAGAAACCGACCTACTAAATCAACAGCTGCTTCACGCACTGACGTAGACATATCCAGGAGACGAGAATGTACAGCTCGTTCAATGTCAGCACGTGCCAAAACGTCAGGATCTGCCTCGACAACAGCCGAGAGGCAACGTAAAGCTTTGGTGCGCACAGCAACCGAAGACTCGCTGAGGAGCTGAAAGGATAATAATGGTCAATTATTAATCGTTCTTCTGGTAGAGAAAATTTAGTGCCAAATAGAAAAGGCCCTCAATCTCTATTGTAAGCAATAACATACTGATAAAAATATCCGGTACACTACGAACAAAATAATTATAAAAAACCTATTGGGAAAAATTCGGCTTCAAAATTTGTATTAATTGAATAACTTTTTTTTAAAATTTACGCTATACGTGCATAGATGACACAATTAAGGAACAACTGGTTGAACGAGTGATAATAAAAATGGTTTAAATCACGTTTCCGAATAAACAATAATTCCATTTCATATAAATAGTCGCTCCACATAGCAAAAGTATCGTTAGTCGCACATACTGACACATTTCAACTTCATATTTACTGACTTCAGGTTATTTTTGTTGTGTGCACTGGTTACTTATTTAGACTCAGCATTCCATCTTTCTTATATATTGAATAAAAGCATAGCGACAGGATTTTATTATACATATGTTGTCAGTATAAGCCAAATATTTGATAAAATAGCAAATGCAATTCATAAAGGAGATTGGTGTCGTCCTAATTGAGCATTCATCAAGTGTATATACGAATTGCCGAGGGATTTGAAACAAGGGTTATTTGGTTGTCTTTAAAATTCATCCACAACGCCACTGAAGCCGCGCAATTCACGCTATTTTTAATTATCTACCAACTGCTGATTTTGATGAGCCTTTCTTTCAGGTTAGTCTATTCGGCATCGCTTTTGGCCTAAACTTCCATTTAGCCAGCTGTACGGTAAGCATGATCATGAACTCAACGGCAATACTTATTATTGTTATGTATGGTTCCATTAA
The DNA here is from genome assembly GCA_029291075.1 of Eudiplozoon nipponicum. Lineage (NCBI taxonomy): Eukaryota > Metazoa > Platyhelminthes > Monogenea > Mazocraeidea > Diplozoidae > Eudiplozoon > Eudiplozoon nipponicum. Next base: position 4,955 of record JAQBSW010014812.1, on the reverse strand, counting down.
TAACCGTTATCATTAACCATTCTAACACTAATTTATGGTAAAGTACAGAGAAAGGAGACCTCTTTAATAATGGAACAGAAATATTTAGCACTCAGCTACATTTACTAATTCTATTGTGGCCCAGTGAAGATAGTGACTTTATTAAACAGTATGGCCAAATATTATTCTACTTTCCCGAAAATGACTTAGATTTCAAGTTATACCATGATAAGATAAAGCGTTATTCAATTAAAATTCCGTTACAAAGAGCATTAAAATTATCAGAATAATAACATTTCAAACTAAAGATTTCTGTAATAGTATATTTCACTGACAACAATGTAGCCAACTTATATCCAACACCGTGTAATTAATAAGAAACATAGAAAATTAACTGTAAATTGATATAAAATTGATTCATGAGAAGAAAGCCGGCATAATTCAGAACCGACAATTTGATAAAGTACAGATGGCTAAGTTCGTTTTATGCAAAACAAGTCGTCATGGTTAGTTTCATATCATCTGAAATTAAACACCACGGTGGAGCTAAGGTCCAGGTAAGTGTGAAAGGATGGGATGGTTGATTCATATTACCGTTAGACAAAAGTACAATATCTATAAGTTCTAGCTTTGAAGTGGCTACCGTAATCAACAGAAAGCAGGTAAGACTGCAAACGGCACCGCAGAAAATATCCAAAGCTTACATGTGAATACGCACCTACAAGTAAAATTGAACAGTTGCGCCATTCGGCCGCATGCACACGTTCGACAGCTAGTTAGTATAAGGCTACACGCGCATAATTAACGAATGCTGGTTGCGGCTGACCATCCGTCATTGTGGGTTAAAAATTTCTCTTTTTAGAAAGATTTTGCAGCAGACATTTACAATCAAGTACAATGTATACCAGGTGAGAACCGCATATATAATTTTGCTTTCCTTCTATATGCATTGCAGTTTGATCCTCGTTGATCAGTTTGCCACTGTGCTCTAAAGATGACCATAGAAGGTCGAACAGCGTCAGCACATGTGGCTGAAAGTGATATTCCTGTTATGCGACTGGTTATATACAAAGATATAGGTGTTTATCTGAAGCTCGCAACATGATTTAAAGAAAACGATGTAATGCTTCTCATAATATAATGACCGTCGTAAAGTCCATCCCCTCCTCAACGTGGTACGACGGTGTCAACCATGTTTCGATGGCCGATCGTACATGGGCTAACGGGGCTATGGAGGTGGTGCCACCAGGGCGTGGTGGATCTCCGACCGGCAATCGGATCTCCTATAAAATACCACATGAGCCCGATGACGGCAGCATGACTCGGCGTATGTTCCCCGCCACAAAAGGGTTCAACAGCCACAGGATTACATGGACTCCTGGAAAATACCCCGTACCTCCGAATGGCGAATGAGCTCTCAACTGCCACCGGCAACCATGCAACTTACTGCTGCCTTGCAGACTGCGCTTGGATGTGCAAAGGCTAGAGGTGCGTCCTAGATCAAAAAGCCGAGTGGTGAGGGGACACCACTTGTACCGAATTCCCAAGAAACTCCATGAAATGTGGAGCCGGCTTATCCGCCAAAAGGAGTCAGCCGCAGTAAAGTAAAAAGTAAAGTATAATATAATGAAGGTAACACTTTCCGAATAAAACAGGCGAAACCATTTATTTCAACTATTCGCGAGTGTTCTTCATGGCGACATCGGCCATCCTTGGCAATCGAATTCTGTATTCGTGCGTTTCGAGATGACCATTGAATAGGTCGAAATGATTTCCAAAAGCTCAGTAAGATCAATTGACATTCTACAGTCGAAAAATTCGGCAAGACTATAAGTGAATGGCCCGATATTTAGCATCTTTTATATAGTTTATACATTGACAAACTAATATAAAGGAAACCACGGATCAAACTAATTTAAAACTGTTAATACAACCTAATTAATTATTTTTTAACTGTTATGATAACTATTTTACAGCAAAGAAACTTAAAAAGTCAGCATAATATGCAACTTAATCGTGCTCATCTATATTTCACCGTACCGAGCTGCACTAAATAACATTACAAGGTAAAAATTTACTAACGAATACAAAAAGCATGATACCTTGCATATCTGCGACAAATAAATGTCGAAGCTCTGTGAAAACGGTCGTAGGCTAGCCAGATATCGGCAAACCAAACAGGCATCTTCGTAGTCTAATTTGCCTCGGAAAACAATACCTAGATCGCTGGAACATTTTAAATCTGGTCCAGTCGCACTCTCGCGGCTATTCAAAGTATCGATGTTATTACCACGCAATCTTCTCCGCCTGTTTTTACGCGCATCAGCAAGAGACTCAGACAATCGAATCAGTATTTGGCTCCTCCTTTGTTCCGCCAATAGAAGGACATCCTCCTCCGTTTTGGTGGTTGCTCTATCGTTATCATCTTCAATATTAATTACAGTAGAGTTAATCGAAGCTGATGCAGCCGCTTTTAACTCCTGTTGTTTCAAAGCTGCACGCTGTGCTTCTTTAGTGCAGTCATTCAGCCACTGAGCCAAGTAAAACTTCCGAGCGTACTGTAATACATTTAAATACACAAAAATCGAAGCAAATTAATAAAATAGCGATTACCTTTTCGCCAGAAAGATATATTTCTGTATTGCATTTATTAAAAATCTATCTGTAAGACACTTGTTTTTCTTATATGTTTAAACAGTGATAAATTTTATTTTAAAATATCCAGACTTGGCTTCAGAAATTGTATATTAAATGAGAGCAACAGAAAAAGCGCTATCAATGAGGAAATAGCATGCACAGGCGAATGAAAAAAAAACTAATTCTTAAACATTATTAACCGTCCATTTAATTGAAGGCGACAAAACGTCTGAAAACTGATGTGAATAATTAGTAGTTCATTCGTGAATTAAAAATGGTGAGTCCAGCGACAATTTTCTCCATATAAAACAACTATTTTACATTCTTTATGAGCTTGGAATAAACACCAATCCCATATGCTTTAACCATTGGTCGTAAAACATACGAAAACTACCGTCAGTCATATGTACTGACGTGTTTCGACTTTCCATGATCATCATCATCAGAGTACGACGGCAAAGTGACCAGCGAGGATCAAACTGCAATAAGTACGTGTGACTGACGGTAGTTTTTTTTATATTGTTTGACGACTGTCTAAATACAATTGGATTGATATTTACTTCAAGCTCGCAAACTTGATCAAAATGACTTTTACCACCACCAGCGCAATCATTGAATGGTTAACGATCTTACATTTCAGTCACCCTGCGCATCAGATTTAATATTATTTTCACGTGTGTTCCATGTTTTCTTCTACTTATAAGTAATAGCCGTAATTACGCCAAAACCAATTATATAATTAAAGCAATGAGTTTGCGGCGTAGTGATGTCTCATTTCTGAGCAGCAAATAAACACAGCACAGGCGTCACTGAAATGCAAAGTTTCGTTCATGCTATTTTAGTGTAACCTCTAGATCCCAATAGAGTTATTTGGAATATTATACTTAATCAATAGCTGCATATATGTTAGTTCGCTGTAACCCGTGTTTAAATTTCGCATAATCGATTGAGTAGAGTTCCATGCATCTTTCATATTCATCGGGCAATACATCCACTACAACAGCGGTGGGACGAAATCCTACAAAAGAGACATAATTAACAAACTAGCAAACCGAATTAAATGGGTTTGCTCTGATGACACGATTGAGAAAGAGCTAGGCTAGCGGAGGAAAAATTTGTTAATGGAAAACAACCTGGAGCGGGTAATAAATGTCAACATCAGACCACGTTCGATTCGGACTACAGACGATTCCAACATACCTGAGGCGACCTACTAGCTTCAATAATTGCGCGAAGTTAAGATGAATCGCTCTGTCGAACTGCTCTAATTACCTGATCCATTTCATGACTAACACAGAATTTTTCCCAATTCCCCTTGTCAGCGGTTAATTTTCAATACTATATTTTTAAGCATCTTCATCAGTCCACGATGTATCATAGGAAGCTTTATTTAAACCGTCATATATATACATATACCATGCTGGTCTCTTAAGATAGATAGGCGCGCAATACGTATGCGTGCGTCTATGATGGCTAAGTATTCCTATGAATTTATGTTCATACCCATGTGCATCCATTTAAGTGAAACAACAGTGAATGAATATTAATTTATCCTCCTCGCACGTCATAATATGTGAAATAGCGTAGGCAAGGGCGAAATTAGTGGTTAGGAATGGAGAGGGAAGTATTTCAATTACCACAATTAAAACCAGTTAAATACTGTTTGTTGCGAAGAACTAATATATATATGCAAGTATGTATTAGGTGTTGCGAACCTAGTAACAAATTAGTTCAGTTGTGACCAGAAGGATAAACCAAAGGCAGCATGAACGGAAAGTATAATCTCATGCACATTCGTTTCGTGCTTACTGGCGACTCATCAGTAGGAGCCAGTATTACGTCCCTAACCACTATATATTTTGGTCAGAATGTGGGATAATAGGACGGTAAAATCTCCTAGACTGAATATGTAAACCTGCAATAGTGAAGCTAACATCATATAGTCTACCACAATGCGACTTCAACGCTAACTCACACTATATAATATATATACCGAGTCTGTAAAGGATACTAACACTATGGCTATTGTGTTAGTAACCGATACCAACATTATTGTACCTAAAAGGTACATGGTACTAACACTATGGTTTCCGAGTCGGAAAATGGCACCAACATGATGGATATCAATTTATGCTATAGTTCACCGAAATTGAGAATTACAACAATTTCAGATCACCTGTTACTCCAGTTAATACATACACTCTGGCCTTGATCAATATCATTTATCACATTTCGCGGTAAGCATGACATCATTCAATTCAATATATAACAGTTAAATACTGTTTGTTGCTGAGAACTAATATATATGCAAGTATGTATTAGGCGTTGCGAACCTAGTA
>JAQBSW010014811.1:0-10967 GCA_029291075.1 Eudiplozoon nipponicum | reverse complement strand
AGTAACAAATTAGTTCAGTTGTGACCAGAAGGATAAACCAAAGACAGCATGAACGGAAAGTATAATCTCATGCACATTCGTTTCGTGCTTACTGGCGACTCATCAGTAGGAGCCGGTATTACGCCCTTTAACCACTATATATTTGGTAGAAGAATGTGGAATAATAGGACGGTACAATCTCCTAGACGAATGTGTAAACCTGTAATAGTGAAGCTAACATAATCTGAAGTCAACGACAATACGACTTCAATGCTAACTCACACTATATAATATATATACCGAGTCTGTAAAGGATACTAACACTATGGCCATTGTGTTAGTAACTGATACCTTTTTTGAAATCGATGAGTACCGGATACTAACACTATGGTTTCCGAATCGGTACATGATACCAACCTGATGGATATAAATTTATGCTAAAGTTCACCCAAATTGAGAATTACAACAATTTCCGAACACCTGTTACTCCAGTTAAACCATACACTCTGGCCTTCATCGATATCAGTTATCACATTTCGCGGTAAGCATGACATCATTCAATTCAATATATTACAGTCAAATACTGTTTGTTGCGAAGAACTAATATATATGCAGGTATGTATTAGGTTTTGCGAACCTAGTAACAAATTAGTTCAGTTGTGACCAGAAGGATAAACCAAAGACTGTAATATATAACCTAATACATACCTGCATATATATTAGTTCTTCGCAACAAACAATATTTGACTGTAATATATTGAATTGAATGATGTCATGCTTACCGCGAAATGTGATAACTGATATCGATGAAGGCCAGAGTGTATGGTTTAACTGGAGTAACAGGTGTTCGAAATTGTTGTAATTCTCAATTTGGGTGAACTTTAGCATAAATTTATATCCATCAGGTTGGTATCATGTACCGATTCGGAAACCATAGTGTTAGTATCCGGTACTCATCGATTTCAAAAAGGTATCAGTTACTAACACAATGGCCATAGTGTTAGTATCCTTACAGACTCGGTATATATATTATATAGTGTGAGTTAGCATTGAAGTCGTATTGTCGTTGACTTCAGATTATGTTAGCTTCACTATTACAGGTTTACACATTCGTCTAGGAGATTGTACCGTCCTATTATTCCACATTCTTCTACCAAATATATAGTGGTTAAAGGGCGTAATACCGGCTCCTACTGATGAGTCGCCAGTAAGCACGAAACGAATGTGCATGAGATTATACTTTCCGTTCATGCTGTCTTTGGTTTATCCTTCTGGTCACAACTGAACTAATTTGTTACTAGGTTCGCAAAACCTAATACATACCTGCATATATATTAGTTCTTCGCAACAAACAGTATTTGACTGTAATATATTGAATTGAATGATGTCATGCTTACCGCGAAATGTGATAACTGATATCGATGAAGGCCAGAGTGTATGGTTTAACTGGAGTAACAGGTGTTCGGAAATTGTTGTAATTCTCAATTTGGGTGAACTTTAGCATAAATTTATATCCATCAGGTTGGTATCATGTACCGATTCGGAAACCATAGTGTTAGTATCCGGTACTCATCGATTTCAAAAAAGGTATCAGTTACTAACACAATGGCCATAGTGTTAGTATCCTTTACAGACTCGGTATATATATTATATAGTGTGAGTTAGCATTGAAGTCGTATTGTCGTTGACTTCAGATTATGTTAGCTTCACTATTACAGGTTTACACATTCGTCTAGGAGATTGTACCGTCCTATTATTCCACATTCTTCTACCAAATATATAGTGGTTAAAGGGCGTAATACCGGCTCCTACTGATGAGTCGCCAGTAAGCACGAAACGAATGTGCATGAGATTATACTTTCCGTTCATGCTGTCTTTGGTTTATCCTTCTGGTCACAACTGAACTAATTTGTTACTAGGTTCGCAAAACCTAATACATACCTGCATATATATTAGTTCTTCGCAACAAACAGTATTTGACTGTAATATATTGAATTGAATGATGTCATGCTTACCGCGAAATGTGATAACTGATATCGATGAAGGCCAGAGTGTATGGTTTAACTGGAGTAACAGGTGTTCGGAAATTGTTGTAATTCTCAATTTGGGTGAACTTTAGCATAAATTTATATCCATCAGGTTGGTATCATGTACCGATTCGGAAACCATAGTGTTAGTATCCGGTACTCATCGATTTCAAAAAAGGTATCAGTTACTAACACAATGGCCATAGTGTTAGTATCCTTTACAGACTCGGTATATATATTATATAGTGTGAGTTAGCATTGAAGTCGTATTGTCGTTGACTTCAGATTATGTTAGCTTCACTATTACAGGTTTACACATTCGTCTAGGAGATTGTACCGTCCTATTATTCCACATTCTTCTACCAAATATATAGTGGTTAAAGGGCGTAATACCGGCTCCTACTGATGAGTCGCCAGTAAGCACGAAACGAATGTGCATGAGATTATACTTTCCGTTCATGCTGTCTTTGGTTTATCCTTCTGGTCACAACTGAACTAATTTGTTACTAGGTTCGCAAAACCTAATACATACCTGCATATATATTAGTTCTTCGCAACAAACAGTATTTGACTGTAATATATTGAATTGAATGATGTCATGCTTACCGCGAAATGTGATAACTGATATCGATGAAGGCCAGAGTGTATGGTTTAACTGGAGTAACAGGTGTTCGGAAATTGTTGTAATTCTCAATTTGGGTGAACTTTAGCATAAATTTATATCCATCAGGTTGGTATCATGTACCGATTCGGAAACCATAGTGTTAGTATCCGGTACTCATCGATTTCAAAAAAAGGTATCAGTTACTAACACAATGGCCATAGTGTTAGTATCCTTTACAGACTCGGTATATATATTATATAGTGTGAGTTAGCATTGAAGTCGTATTGTCGTTGACTTCAGATTATGTTAGCTTCACTATTACAGGTTTACACATTCGTCTAGGAGATTGTACCGTCCTATTATTCCACATTCTTCTACCAAATATATAGTGGTTAAAGGGCGTAATACCGGCTCCTACTGATGAGTCGCCAGTAAGCACGAAACGAATGTGCATGAGATTATACTTTCCGTTCATGCTGTCTTTGGTTTATCCTTCTGGTCACAACTGAACTAATTTGTTACTAGGTTCGCAAAACCTAATACATACCTGCATATATATTAGTTCTTCGCAACAAACAGTATTTGACTGTAATATATTGAATTGAATGATGTCATGCTTACCGCGAAATGTGATAACTGATATCGATGAAGGCCAGAGTGTATGGTTTAACTGGAGTAACAGGTGTTCGGAAATTGTTGTAATTCTCAATTTGGGTGAACTTTAGCATAAATTTATATCCATCAGGTTGGTATCATGTACCGATTCGGAAACCATAGTGTTAGTATCCGGTACTCATCGATTTCAAAAAAGGTATCAGTTACTAACACAATGGCCATAGTGTTAGTATCCTTTACAGACTCGGTATATATATTATATAGTGTGAGTTAGCATTGAAGTCGTATTGTCGTTGACTTCAGATTATGTTAGCTTCACTATTACAGGTTTACACATTCGTCTAGGAGATTGTACCGTCCTATTATTCCACATTCTTCTACCAAATATATAGTGGTTAAAGGGCGTAATACCGGCTCCTACTGATGAGTCGCCAGTAAGCACGAAACGAATGTGCATGAGATTATACTTTCCGTTCATGCTGTCTTTGGTTTATCCTTCTGGTCACAACTGAACTAATTTGTTACTAGGTTCGCAAAACCTAATACATACCTGCATATATATTAGTTCTTCGCAACAAACAGTATTTGACTGTAATATATTGAATTGAATGATGTCATGCTTACCGCGAAATGTGATAACTGATATCGATGAAGGCCAGAGTGTATGGTTTAACTGGAGTAACAGGTGTTCGGAAATTGTTGTAATTCTCAATTTGGGTGAACTTTAGCATAAATTTATATCCATCAGGTTGGTATCATGTACCGATTCGGAAACCATAGTGTTAGTATCCGGTACTCATCGATTTCAAAAAAGGTATCAGTTACTAACACAATGGCCATAGTGTTAGTATCCTTTACAGACTCGGTATATATATTATATAGTGTGAGTTAGCATTGAAGTCGTATTGTCGTTGACTTCAGATTATGTTAGCTTCACTATTACAGGTTTACACATTCGTCTAGGAGATTGTACCGTCCTATTATTCCACATTCTTCTACCAAATATATAGTGGTTAAAGGGCGTAATACCGGCTCCTACTGATGAGTCGCCAGTAAGCACGAAACGAATGTGCATGAGATTATACTTTCCGTTCATGCTGTCTTTGGTTTATCCTTCTGGTCACAACTGAACTAATTTGTTACTAGGTTCGCAAAACCTAATACATACCTGCATATATATTAGTTCTTCGCAACAAACAGTATTTGACTGTAATATATTGAATTGAATGATGTCATGCTTACCGCGAAATGTGATAACTGATATCGATGAAGGCCAGAGTGTATGGTTTAACTGGAGTAACAGGTGTTCGGAAATTGTTGTAATTCTCAATTTGGGTGAACTTTAGCATAAATTTATATCCATCAGGTTGGTATCATGTACCGATTCGGAAACCATAGTGTTAGTATCCGGTACTCATCGATTTCAAAAAAGGTATCAGTTACTAACACAATGGCCATAGTGTTAGTATCCTTTACAGACTCGGTATATATATTATATAGTGTGAGTTAGCATTGAAGTCGTATTGTCGTTGACTTCAGATTATGTTAGCTTCACTATTACAGGTTTACACATTCGTCTAGGAGATTGTACCGTCCTATTATTCCACATTCTTCTACCAAATATATAGTGGTTAAAGGGCGTAATACCGGCTCCTACTGATGAGTCGCCAGTAAGCACGAAACGAATGTGCATGAGATTATACTTTCCGTTCATGCTGTCTTTGGTTTATCCTTCTGGTCACAACTGAACTAATTTGTTACTAGGTTCGCAAAACCTAATACATACCTGCATATATATTAGTTCTTCGCAACAAACAGTATTTGACTGTAATATATTGAATTGAATGATGTCATGCTTACCGCGAAATGTGATAACTGATATCGATGAAGGCCAGAGTGTATGGTTTAACTGGAGTAACAGGTGTTCGGAAATTGTTGTAATTCTCAATTTGGGTGAACTTTAGCATAAATTTATATCCATCAGGTTGGTATCATGTACCGATTCGGAAACCATAGTGTTAGTATCCGGTACTCATCGATTTCAAAAAAGGTATCAGTTACTAACACAATGGCCATAGTGTTAGTATCCTTTACAGACTCGGTATATATATTATATAGTGTGAGTTAGCATTGAAGTCGTATTGTCGTTGACTTCAGATTATGTTAGCTTCACTATTACAGGTTTACACATTCGTCTAGGAGATTGTACCGTCCTATTATTCCACATTCTTCTACCAAATATATAGTGGTTAAAGGGCGTAATACCGGCTCCTACTGATGAGTCGCCAGTAAGCACGAAACGAATGTGCATGAGATTATACTTTCCGTTCATGCTGTCTTTGGTTTATCCTTCTGGTCACAACTGAACTAATTTGTTACTAGGTTCGCAAAACCTAATACATACCTGCATATATATTAGTTCTTCGCAACAAACAGTATTTGACTGTAATATATTGAATTGAATGATGTCATGCTTACCGCGAAATGTGATAACTGATATCGATGAAGGCCAGAGTGTATGGTTTAACTGGAGTAACAGGTGTTCGGAAATTGTTGTAATTCTCAATTTGGGTGAACTTTAGCATAAATTTATATCCATCAGGTTGGTATCATGTACCGATTCGGAAACCATAGTGTTAGTATCCGGTACTCATCGATTTCAAAAAAGGTATCAGTTACTAACACAATGGCCATAGTGTTAGTATCCTTTACAGACTCGGTATATATATTATATAGTGTGAGTTAGCATTGAAGTCGTATTGTCGTTGACTTCAGATTATGTTAGCTTCACTATTACAGGTTTACACATTCGTCTAGGAGATTGTACCGTCCTATTATTCCACATTCTTCTACCAAATATATAGTGGTTAAAGGGCGTAATACCGGCTCCTACTGATGAGTCGCCAGTAAGCACGAAACGAATGTGCATGAGATTATACTTTCCGTTCATGCTGTCTTTGGTTTATCCTTCTGGTCACAACTGAACTAATTTGTTACTAGGTTCGCAAAACCTAATACATACCTGCATATATATTAGTTCTTCGCAACAAACAATATTTGACGTTGTCAATGTGTTTGTATACGACCAAAGGAGCTAGAGTGCTCGACGTTGTGGTCATGACATTTGTAGAGTGGTCTTTGTGAAATAGATAAAGTTGAGATATGCATTGAAAGTGGCCTGTACCATGATATGAAGCTGATCACTACTTAGTGTTGCTACACGAAAGCGTTAGCTCTAAGTAGCTGGTCATACCAAAATAGGCAGTGTAATGTCATGTGTGAGAAATACATTATAATGTAAAAATATATACATTAAAATCAAAGGTAATTGCATAAAAATATGTACACGAACATTGCCTCAGAGATGGCATAATACCAAAGAACTGTTCAAAAATGCTACACAATTGTTAGCTAAGAACAGCTGGTTATGCCACGTGAGACAAATACGAAAATTAACGTAAGGTTAAAAAAATTTTATAGTTAAATGTTAATGTTTAAAAAAATTAATTACGCGTTATACAAAGCAGGTTGAGATTGTGGGCAGACGGAGCCTGAGACGTGTGTAGAAGGTTGAACGCTCTCAGGATCAGGTGGTTCGATAAACGGTTTTAACCTGTCTATGCTTACTGATGTCGGTGTAGCGCCTTGCATAATGATGAAGTATTTTGGCTGTCTTAGTAAAATCGGGTAAGGACCGCGATACTTGGGTTGTAGTGGTGCAACAGCATTATTGTTGCGAACGAGTACTCTCTTGCAGCTGTGGAGCTGTGGGTGAACGAAGACTGGACGAGGCGTGTGTCTCGGCTGCTGTTCGGACATGTTACCGAAATGAAGTCGAAGGCGGGTAGCTTCGTTTTGTGGGTCATCTTGTGCCGGTAGTAGACGTGGGAGCTGACTAGGCAGGCGTAGATCCATGCCATACAAGAGTTGTGACGCAGACGTTTTAATGGATTCTCGAGTACGAGAACGCATGGCCAGCAGAACTAAAGGTAGTGCATCGACCCAGTTGCCATTAATGGACGAGGATGCTAAAGCTGCTTTGAGTTCCCTATGCATTCTCTCTACCATGCCATTAGCTTGGGGATGGTAGGCAGTCGTCTGGCGTAAGATGCATCCCATGTACCGCAAGGTGGTTTTGAAACGATCAGATGAGAAGCAAGTGCCTCTGTCCGTGATGACCTCATTGGGAACACCGTAATTGGATATCCATGCAGAGATAAAACCGTTAGTTACTTCGTCTGCAGAAATGGTGCCAAGAGGTAATGCCACAGGCCACCGTGTAAATCTATCGATCATAGTTAGAAGGTAGCTGAAACCTTGAACCTTTGTCAGATGAACTATGTCGATGTGGACGATGGCTAGGCGAGAAGTAGACCGAAAATGTTGCAACTTAGAACGAGTGTGTCGTGTGATCTTGTTTTTCTGACAAATTGCACACTCTGAGACCCATCGTTTAACATTCTGCCTAAGTCTGTGACCCCAGAAACGATCTGTAAGAAGTCGGACAGTCGCTTGGCTTCCTGGGTGAGAAATTGAGTGAATTGAATCGAAAACCTTTCTCTGAAGGCTGGTCGGCAGAACTGGCTTGTTGGGCTGCGTACCCGTGAAGTAAACAATTGGTAAGCCTTCCCACAGACGGCATATGAACTTGGTTGGGTGACGGGCTATTGATCTTTGAATGTGAATGTCACCGCGTTGTTCAGTTCGCAGGAGAGTTGGCGTTAGTGCAGGTTCACTGAGTGCCACGGAGTTGACAGTGAATGGTGACGGCGAAGGTGGTTGTAGAGAGACGTCTGGCCTAGACAGGGCATCTGCAATGAAGTTCTGTTTGCCCTTGACGTGAAAGACGTCAAATTGCCATTCGCTTAGACGAGAAAGCTGTCTTTCCACTCTGGCAGGGTACTTGGCGATAGATGAAGTTGCGTTTCGAAGTGCGCTAACTAGTGGTGCATGATCTGTGAAAACAACAAATCTGCTACTGCCAATGATGCTGATAAAATGGCGCACTGCGTCGTGGATGGCGAGAAGTTCTCGGCCGAAAGTGTCGTACCTCGTTTCTACTGGTTGGAGAGTACGCGAGTAGAAACTGATAGGCTTCCGAACTCCGTCGATCTCTTGTTCCAAAGTGGCTCCAATAGCGAATTCAGAAGCATCTGTCGTGAGTAGAAATGGCTTTTCGAAATCTGGATGCGTTAGCATTGTGGCATTTGCTAACGAGTTGATGGCAAGTCGAAGTAATTCCTCGTCTTCGGATGACCAAGCAATGATGGAATTCTTGCTAAGTCCTTTTCGGTTCCGCAGGTGCCTGCACAAAGGATAAAGTTGTTTTGAAAGGCCTGGAAGGAACTTGCGATAATAGTTTAGTACTCCCAGGATTTTCTGCAAATCGCTCAAAGTCCTTGGTGACTTGATATTCTTGATTGAATTCGTCTTTGACGGCAACGGTTGAATACCTTGGGCCGTGATACGATGCCCTAAGAAGTCGACGGATGAAGTTGCAATCTGCGTCTTGTCACAGTTGATCTTGAGTCCGTGGTTGGATAAGCGTGAGAGGACATTTCGTAGATGTTTCGCATGAGATTCTAGATCTGGACTGAATACCATAATGTCATCTAGATATGACATACAATAAGCAGAGTCGTCGCGAAGTATGTTGTCTATGAATCTTTGAAATGTCTGAGTAGCACACTTAAGTCCAAAAGGCATGTAAAGATATTCAAAAAGGCCAAATGGAGTGATGACTGCAGTTTTCTCGATATCCTCTGGTGCTACCGGTATGTGATGGTACGCTTGTCTGAGGTCAATCACTGAGAAGAAATTGCTGCCGTTGAGTTTTTCAAGTAATGTGTTGATATTTGGAATAGGATATGCATCAGATTTTGTCACTGAATTTAGCTTACGGTAGTCTCCACAGGCTCTGTACGATCCGTTTGATTTTGAGACTAAGTGCAGTGGTGACGCCCATGAACTTTTCGATGGTCTGATGATTCCCTCTTCCAAAAGCCTTGAGAATTCTTCTTGGGCAGCTTTCAGCTTAGCAGGAGCCAGTGGTCGCTTCTTGAGTGCAATAGGTTGTCCTTCTGTGACGATATGATGCATCGTGTTGGAGACTCGTAGATCGGATTTGTTAAGATCGAAAAGCGATTTGTATTTTCGAAGAGCTGCTGATATCTCTGCTGAATGATGCACTGGGGTTGGCTGAATGACCTGTAACTCCAAACGCTCGGAGGCAAGTGTCCAAAAGCTTTGTTCAAGTCCGGTGGAGGGGTCGATGATCTTTTGATTGGCAAGATCAACAATGAGCCGAAATTTTAGAAGGAAATCAAGGCCTATTATATTATGTGAGACCTTGGCAATGATGAAGTTGTGGGAAAATTCACGTCGTAGACCTATGTTGAGTGTGCGGTATTGGCAGCCATAAGTTGGTATGGGCTCGCCTGTAGCTGTTGCGAGAAGAACGCCTAGCGACATCTCGGCCATTGAATCACCTTTGAGAACTGAGACTGCCGCACCTGTGTCTACGATGTACTCTTCGCCAGTTTTGAAATCAAGAAGGTGCAGAAGTTCGTTTGGCTGTTTGGCCGGGTCATGCAAACAAGTAGGCTGGTGTATTGCGACCGGCATTGTCTGTTTGGTTCTCTATGTGAAAAATTCGGCGTGGACGAAAAGAGTCGACAGGGATGTCGGATTGTGGTTGGCTTCTTCCCTGTAGCGCCGTTGATGCCGTTGATGTGCAGAAAGTACGGTCTTCTACTTCCTGCGCCAGACGTTTCCCGATACTGATGCACCCTTGTGCCTGCGGTCTGTTGTCCTCTCCGTCAGCTGTGGAAATTGACACTCATTCGGAAATTCTTCGGAACGACAAAGACAAACTTGGCAAGCATAAAAAACTTCTGGTGGTTATAGCACCAGTTCTTTTGGAGCATATTTATTAAAGGATTGCGGAGATCTCGATCGCCGCCTACCATTATAATTTGACTTGGAAACGAATTTTGGTCGAGCATTCACTTGATTTATCTCGGATTTGGTAATGGCCAATCCTTCTAGAGCTTTGGCCATGTTCGCCACTGTTCTCTCTAAAGGAGGAGATTCTATCATCTTGCGGGGGTAGAAGAAAAGGATGATGGATTCACTTTGGGTTCCAAAACCCTATATTCTAACTCACATCTCTCAGATAAGTCATCTATAGAGAGAGTGTTGGGGAGCTGTCTGGCAAAGAGTTTTAATGTTTGGGGAAGATTGTTAATAAAAACAACCTTAGCCTCATGGTCAGAAATGTTGGTTTTATGCCAACGTTTCCCGTAATTCCCTCAGTATTTCTATGGGGCCAAGATTTGGCATATCTAACTGCGCATATTTGTTTATTATCTGCTCAGTTTCAGTGGGTCCAAGCAAGGATTCTACCTCGTTTTGTAGGCCCAAAATGGGATTAGGTAGCTTCCTAATGGCCTCAAGCTTAGGATAAATCCGTCGCTGCAATTCAGAAGGTAGTTTAGCAAAAACCTTTGACAGTTTTTGATGACTGTCATAATCAGGAAACGGGGAGAAAGCGGAGTCTACGCGCATAAAAAATAACTCACTATCTCCATCCCAAACAGGAACATCAATATCTAAAATTGGACCTGACATTTTAACAATCTTACGGGATCTTAAAAGCATAAATTTATAAGCAATATGAAAATGTATATATAAATGTATACATATATAACGAAACGCTTACCCACAAACAGCTTCCACGGTTG
>JAQBSW010014810.1:0-10967 GCA_029291075.1 Eudiplozoon nipponicum | reverse complement strand
GGCAACTCTTTCTTCTGAATTGTCTAATCATTCTGCCCGTTTGCTGTGCTTGTTACTGTGATTCAGAACAGTTAGTACCCGGTACTCATCAATTTAAAAAAAGGTATCAGTTACTAACACAATAGCCATAGTGTTAGTACTCTTTTCAGACTCAGTATATATATTATATAGTGTAAGTTAGCATTGAAGTCGCATTGTCGTTGACTTTAGATGATGTTAGCTTCACTATTACAGGTCTACACATTCATCTAGGAGATTGTACCGTCATATTATTCCACATTCTTCTACCAAATAACTAGTGGTTAAAGGGCGTAATACCGGCTCCTACTGATGAGTCGCCAGTAAGCACGAAACGGTTTAACGGACGGTGTTATCTGGTACTTCTGCTACCTTCGGAACATCTTGTTCTTGCGGCTTTTTCAATACTTGCATAATAGATAGCGAAACTATCAAATCATATGTTGCTTCAAAATTTTGTTCAATCATTGGCTCTTGTTTCTAGATATCTTCGTCCACCTTGGTGAATTATGAAACGGAACGGCCCATAGGTATCCAATCTTCTGCCAGTTATGTCAACGAAAACTAACGTAGTCACGCAATTACTCCTCTTTTTATATGGACGTTTGATACTCGTTTCAAATCGGAAGGCTCGTAGCACTTAGGCCTAGCACTTGTGGCCTTGGTTGGAGCTATGCTAAAAATCTTGCCTCTAAGTGCAACAACGAACAAGCTTAATTGTGGTCTATACTGATAACGTAATACAATTAACATTATACGTAAGTAGTGTGCAGGAATTATGTCATCTTTAAGCCTCAATGCAGATTTATTTCCACGCAGTTGCTGACATTACTACACAGCAAACTATACCTATTGCTCCACCAATGGGCGAGTGCTGGGTAATCAAGAGATGCAATGCTCTACCTTATCTATACGTAATTGCGCGCTGTATTGTTTTGAGTGAAGCACTAATTAGTTTCTCGATTTCATTGGCTATGTAATTAGCCATTAAATGAATATTGGTTGTGCGGGCTGTGATAACTGTTTTAATTAAGTTTTCGATCTGGTTATAAACATCTGACCCATTATTTTGCCAGTTGAAACTAAGCGTTCTATAGTGTAGAATATGCAATTCATCTAGTAACCGGTTTCATCCTTATTCGGATCTCATTACGTTCTGTCCAGAATTAGCCGCGAGCAGAGCTCGACCATGGTGAGGGGACACCACTTGTACCAAATTCCCAAGAAACTCCATGAAATGTGGAGCCGGCTTATCCTCCAAAAGGAGCCAGCCGCAGTAAAGCACAGTAAAGTAAGAGCTCGACCATGGGCACGTCTGCTTCGGAGGATTCAAGCACAGTCTTTTACATTATCGACCAAAAATTCCTGTTAAAGAATGACTCAGTCGCTAATGTCACCGATTGCTTAATTCCATCAGCTCCTAAAGGATTTCCTAAACAGCCTATAGATGAAAATATAATGTGGGTAAATCTATTTAGACCATATTTGACCTCACTATTCTGTATCGATTAAACAGTTTAACCAAGTTAACTCGTCCTAAATAACGAAATATATGATGTTTAACCGTGCAATTTCTTTGGCATCGCCACTCAAGCAGAATCTCATCACTTTTCCGACGGGTTGTGTATTTTCCTACATGAGTGATGTTTCTGTATCAGAACTCCGCGAATATTTCAATATGCTCCTTCCTGCAACGCCGGTGCCTTAATGACACTAACCTGCTTCAGATGCTATCATTTAGGGTAAACCGTATGTTTAGGTAAGCTATTTAGATTCATCGGTCTTGTGTTAACTTTTCATTTGTGCGTTCTTAACAATGGGAAAATACAGCAATGTAATTTGCACGTTCATGCTGCTCATATTTCTGGTGCACCAAACGCCACTTCGGTAGAATAATAAAGCTCTCATTATTGCGTCCATTCGTCATTTTGGCATTCATATTCAGACTGCGAGACCTGCTGTCTTCTAAGCCGCCTCTTCTATACTTAAAGCTGACGCCTGAACGCAGAATGAAATGTCTTGTTACGGGTAGTGAATATATCTAGCAAGTCCTGGTGTATTTATCAGAGCATGGAGGAAGTTAGTGCAAAATGAGGCCACATTCGTTCGTACATAGGACCGTTCTTCAGAATAAAAACGCTAACTGTACACGAGCAAGAACAAATAAAATATGGTTAACGTGAATATGCATGTTTAAAAATTATTAAAATAAATTTTTCAAACCATTCTTGTTTAAGAAAAACCGCCAAAGAAATGGTTAATTACATTTTATTTCAGTGTTCTACTTCTGCACCGTTGACAAAATAGTTCCTTATAAGTTGCCAACGTTTCTTTAGATGCTCTTAATTTATTTTAGTAAATCTATTACCAAGCCACATAGATAATTTCTTTCACTGATCGGAACTACATAAAAAACAAATACTAGCTCCTGGAGTCAGAAATGTTTCGTGATATTGGTTATGCTATCAAGTCCCTTCGTATGCTTACTAACGAAAAATGACTTAATTAGTGGAAAATCTGAGAGAATGTAGCAACCGGATTTGAGAACTGAGACATGGTCATATTTGCATAATTAGCGCACGATTTTATGGATCCCACAATTCAGGAAACTTGGATTTTAATCATAGTTTTAAATTTATTTAACATAGAAAACCAACCATCCCACTGTTCAACTAATATTCAACATGAATATTGGGAAACTAAATCTATGTGTTATGTATGAATATATGTCTAGCAAAAGAAGAACCTTGGTGGAAAAATCTAATACTATATGACTACACTGTTGAAAGTAAAATGTATGTATGAGTGGATAGCAGAAATGATGTTAAGTTTCTGAGAAGTTTCCCATTCCATCGGGCTATTTTGATTTCATTACATAAGCTATTATGGGGCTTGCGGAGATTTTAGAACAATATATAAATTAAACGGAGATCGGGATCTCTCGAACAGTGGGTTCCAATAGTACGGAATTCACCAGGCTTAAATTTGTTCCTGCTTTCCGCTAGAATTATTAATTTTCGTCCATGTAAGTTTCTCCAGGTTAACGAATGCGCGTTGGACTTGATCAAGTTACCGATATTGCGAATGATAGTATCCGGCTACGCGATGGTTTGCTTGCTCCTCCTGCGACTTCAGTCTTCCATCTGATTTCTTTAAATCAAGTTTGCGAGCTTGACGTAAACACCAATCCCATTGTATTCAACCAGTCGTCGGACAAAATAACAAAACTACCGCCAGTCGACGACTGGTTAAATACAATGGGGTTTGTGTTTACTTCAAGCTCACAAACTTGATTTAAAGAATTGTTATCAACACCCGCGCAATCAATTATTGTTAAATTCCATCTGATTTGCTTTTCTAATCTGGCGAGCGAAGTATGAAGTTGCTTTTTAAGTGTTACAAACCAGTGGAATCGATGTTTAACATCAAGTTTCGAGGATGATAGTATATCAAAGAGCCGCCAAATATCTCGTGATCTCGTCGATTTAACTATTGTGTTTGTATCTTAGCAATTACGTAAAACAAATTGGGCGAATAAATCGATTAGCAAAGCTGCCCCGGCGTTGGCAGATTTATTGCATCATATCCCAAGTCTCCGCTGATTAAAGGATTCCCGACAGTATACCTGGTATTAAGACTCTGGACTTGTTTCTTTGTGAAATAGATGTTCGACTCCAAACGATTAGCATAATTTTTCAGCTGGAACAGTACTATGCATATTTTTTTGTTACGGCCGTAGCAGCCATGTGAATACTCTTGTATTTGGTAGGATACAATAGAATAATTTTGCAGTTTAATAATTAAAGGGCATATGTTACCTATATGCCATTCAGGCATTCTCATTAAATACAGTACAATTTACCATGTTATTTTAATTGTAGCTTCAACGTGTGACTGGTTGCACAGCGGATGTTCTTTTAGAGTACGCTCAGCGTTTTCTACCTGAAGGTGTTGGCATGATTGTTACAAAGGTGAACTTATTAATCTTAATCATTGCTACTTCTATAATAAGTAGTAATTATGGTGAAAATTATGAAAATTATAATCCCTGAAATTATTTAAGATATTTCTGGCATAATATTTTCGAATATATTTTAGCTAAATAATTTTATTTACTTATCATTTAATTCACTTAAATAAATAATTATTATCTGATAAGTTATTAATGTAGTTTTTAATGAAATATGTGTACTTTCTATGCACTCATCAAGTTTCTCTTTTTTGAAAGGTTCTTCTAACTTTGCGTTATGTCTATTAGCAGTTTTTTATGATTCTTTACTTTGTTATATTCATTATTGTTTGAACTAGATATTTACGAATGAAATATCATCTAGTTACTTACTAAAGAAAGAATACATACAGAAATGCTGTTGCTATTATGGGACGAACATTTGTCGATATGAAAATCTTAGGAGATTATAGGTGAACTGAAGTGAAGCGGCTACATGTTAACTGAAAATGAATAAATATCGTCCAATATAACTCTTAAACGTTAACGTTATTTAATTTTAAACGTTTTATATATAGTAAATAAGCTCTTTAACGCCATTTTATCAATCAGTTTGCTGTGGAACTGGAAAATTAATTTCGTAAAAACAGGAAACAATTTAAAAAATATATTCGTCAATATTGCTCAAATAAAAAAACAACTATGTACTGTGAATGGTGCTGGAAAGCCCAGTTGTTTCAACAGCATTTTTGGACAAACTAGTCGTGGACGGCTTCAGAGTAACTGGACCAGTGAGAACCCATCAATCAATGCAAAAAACAACAACTTGAAAGCGGGATTCTCTCATGTTATTTGTATATGATCGTATTCGGGAATTATAAAAAAATATTTCGATGGCGATAAACAGTTGCTAGGTTTACTTTTGTGACATGGCAATACATGTATGAAATGCCTCTTCGGTAGCTTCTGATAATTAAATTCACGGGGCGGCTTCTACTAATGGAAGAAAAGGCAAAGATGTTTTATGGCATTATTAAAATAAAATGTTCTGGGGGAGATTATGCTCATTGTCCTTAGCTGCAGATCATATAATAGCCGAAGGTGGTGTGATACACTGATGGTGCTATCCATATTATATGAGATCCATCTAAAAACAAGATGACGCAGAATGCAAACTGTCCTCGTTTGGAATATGCAATCTGGTGTTTATATACACAACAAGAAATCATGCGTAACTGATAATGATGCCATACGGCATCGGCTGACGCGCTAAATAAAAGCGGTCGCTATACGTACTGAGTTATACAAAGTAGATAAAGGAAACAAGTTCTTGAACATGTGCATGAAATTGGTGCCTTCAATTTGACAGTTTCTTCTTAAAATATTATGTTGGGCCTTATATATTCGCATACTCGTATGAGAATACATGAACACGGTGCTATTATAAAGTTCAATCGGTGGTTTGTTATTTGATGGCGTGCTCCTCTGTTTTAACGATTAAATTCGTAAGAAAGACGTGCTAAAATGCACGATTTACAAGAATCGTTAGGAGGAACACACCAAAAAAACGTGTAATGGAATCGTATCCACCTTGATTTTTCTTCGCGTGTCGCTTTAGTCGGATGATAGTTCTTTCAATGTGAGGGTTTATAAATATCGTGTTGTTCATTCTCTTACAGTTGACCAACAGCAAAACGCGATATTGATATTCTTAGTCTCAAACGGTTGCTTGTGTGCTTATCTATATATGCCATAAAGATGTAGCTGATGTATATAAATGGATATTTTATAAGATGTGGGTATATAAATATAAAATAAGTATATAATAAATTTAAATAAAAAAGAAAATTTTCTAATTCATATATATATATATATATATATATATACACTGATTTTGACACAGATATATAAATGGAAAAATAAATTTATATAGGATATGAGTTTAAATGTTTAATTGGTTGGGATACGATTCGTATTCGGTCTCTTTCTATAACCTTTTGCAAACGGTATGGGATTAGGTAAAGTGGGGGTATTTTAGGATTACTGCAATATTGCACTAGTTGTTTTATTCTGAGCGTATGGTGTCAACCCTGAAGATGGGACTGGAAATGAAGTCTCGAAAATTTGGAAAAAGAAGGGGAAAATCGTCTTTCAACGTCATTTTCAGACAAGCAGGTGAAAGGATTAAAAAGTGAGAACCCATCAATCAAGGCCAATAATCGGAGCAGCTATAAACACCTGTTTGATCTGTGCCAGGTTTCGCGTAGGTAACTTGGTTCTCGTTGACACCCAGTTTTCTAGCAACAAAAGGTCTGGCGATGCAGATGGAACGGTGCCGTGTGATCATAGTCAGATCGCGACTATATTCTAATAAGCAGAACATATCTGTTGTCTGTTCGGGACGCGAGAGCCGGGTTATCCCTTCTCAGATGTCATATGCAATAAAATGAAATGATAATATATAATGTATCTGTAATTCTGTCGTGTGTATGATGCTATACAGTCCAAATTGCAGTGAAGTATAATCTCGTTCACTTTCGTTTCGTGCTTACTAGTGACTCATCAGTAAGCACCGAATGAAGTTGCTCGAAATTATACTTTCCTTTTATGCTGTCTTTGGCTTATCCTTCTGATCATATTTGAACTAATTTGTTACTAGGTGCGCAACACATAATACATAATTGCATATATATATATATACTTTGCAACAAACAGTATAAAACTGCAGGGAGGTTGTATTTCCAATGTCGCTTTGCCTTAAAGCTGTCTTGAGAAAAATCACAATGTAACCTGAAATTATTCACTTCTTCTATTTTTAGTGTTGTTCAGCAGTAGAGAATTGTGCCTGTAGCCATAGAAATTCCGGCTTGACGACAGACGAGCTCAAGCTAATCAACCCGGGATTGGTAGCATGAACCATGACGGGTCATAAAGGGACACAGCCACCATCCCGTTTCATGTTAAGCCTCGAGTTTGGTCTAACTCCACTGGAACCTTTTTTTGTTAAATGTGTAGTGACGGAATGAGAGCAAGCGTTCCAGATGTGAAGGGCAAGTTTCGGCTGCTGAAGGAAACTTTGGCCACTGGCATCTGGGCAGATAATGCTCATCAGCCTTGGTTGGCAGACTATCTAGGAAAAGGAAAACTCCGAATACAAACCATCACTAGGAATGGGCGACCTAGTGTTCTTTTACAGTCCACATATAACCATGACAAGTACAACCTACAATAATTACATACTGCATCGGCCGTCGCGCAGGATGGATAAGCGAAATCGGGCTACTGCAGGCAACTTTATCTCCGATTCTGCCTCCTTTCCTTCCCCTTCCTCTTCTCAATCTAACAATAACACTGTTTTAGATACTACAAATATGGTTGGTTTAGATCATAACATTGAGCCCAATACCTGGTTGCCAAATATCGAACATGGTTCTAGTACACGATCATTCATTAAACCTGGGTTAGGTTTTAACGTAGGTGCATTTAATGTGCGAACATTAAAACAACTTGGACAGCAAGACTCTCTTGCTAGTACGTTGGATAAATTAGAAATCGACATATGTTGCTTATATGAAACCAGAATACAGGATCCTACGTTTATTATAGAACTGGTTGCACCATCCCTATCTACGCGTTATTGGCTTCGAACATCTGGTTCCACAGAATTGTCTCAAACCGGGAAATGGGACGTTCGTGTTGCCCTTAGCGTGAGCTGAAACTTGCTTAATTGAATGGATCTCTTTAAATAGTCGATTGTATGCGGCACGTTTCAATACATCTACTAAAATGAAAGCAAAAAACCGATATCGTCATTGCCTCTTCGTTGTATCTGCATATGCTCATACCGATTGAAGCACAGAAGAAAGCAAGGAGGCTTTTTACTCCGAATTAAGCTCCTTACTAAGTTAAGCAAGAAATTCAGATATAGTCCTTGTTATGGGTGACATGAATGCTCATGTTGGGCGCTT
Organism: Eudiplozoon nipponicum; assembly: GCA_029291075.1. Classification (NCBI taxonomy): domain Eukaryota; kingdom Metazoa; phylum Platyhelminthes; class Monogenea; order Mazocraeidea; family Diplozoidae; genus Eudiplozoon; species Eudiplozoon nipponicum. The sequence goes on along the minus strand of JAQBSW010014810.1, from coordinate 3,032 downwards.
AAATATTGCCGAATTTCATGTAGGTGGAAGATACACTCTAAACTCGACTCGCAACTATAATGGTGAACGGCTTTTGGATAGCTGCCCTGAACATAGACTATATTTAAGTAGTACAAACTTCAGACGTAGTGTTAGACATTGTGCTACATGGCGTCCTCCAGCACCCGGTCAACGGTGGACTAAAATAGATCATGTAGCAATTATTTATAGATGGCGTGTGTGCATCCAGGATTGTCGTTCTTTTTGGAACACGTATGTCGACTCGGACAATGCACTTATCCGTTGTAAATTTTCACTAAGATTTTCCGGGAAAATATTTAAGAATAATCCCCAAATTAATGAAGGCAAACTCGAACAACCGTCCTTCCAACAAATTTATGCAAATATTCTAAAGACCAATCTAACTGGTCTGGATGGCGAAAATCCGAATATACTTTGGTCCAAGATAAGTTCTACTATGCACAATGCAGGTACTACTGTATGTGGCATTGCAGGCCTCCATAGAAATAATCACTGGTTCTCTGCAAAGTCTATGGAGATACTCGAAATAAGGTGCCAAATTCTACCTGGCTCGACTCATAATAATACCGGTCGCAATATAAGATGCCAAATTGAGCGCAGTCTGAAAGTCGATCTCGAAAGCCTTTTGACCAAAATGGCTGAAGAAATGGAAATGTAATAGTCGCTGTTTATTCCAACGTTTCCGCGCAACAGGTCCGAGAAAATTAAAAGTTAGTGAAACTATAAATGATAGTAACAACAATTTAATAACCGATAAAATAAGTCGTCTTGACAGGTGGGCTGAACACTTTAGAGATCAATTTTCTTGGCCACCCGCGTCAGTTCCGATTCCCGAAAGCATGTCTGCATCAACAGTGTGGAATGTTAGTCCCGAAGAACCATCCGAGTTAGAAGTACGCGATGCAATCCTATCTCTTAAACGCCGCAAAGCCGCAGGTCCCGATGATTTGCTTCCAGGATTGTTTAAGGATGGTGGCGATATAATTTCAGGAGCGTTGACCAAACTTTTTCATACTATATGGAATAGGAAACCGTACCACTTGATTGGAATGAGTCGACCATCATTCCTATCTTCAAAAAGGCAATCATAATTCGTGCGATAACCATCGTGGTGAAAGCTTGACTCCAGTCGTATCAAGGTTATTTGCTTCGATTATCCTACGTCGTCTTAGCGCTTCACGTGAATCACATACAAGAGAAGAACAGGCCGGATTCCACGCAGGACGAGGTTGTACATATATTTTTACGTTAAGGCAAGTTCTTGAACAGAGACATTTATATCACCGTCCCACAATAGCCGTCTTTCTAAACTTCAAGGGTGCATTTGATTCGGTGGATCGCAATGTTTTATTCCATATTTTGTCGAAAAGTGGTGTGCCCACAAAATTTGTTAATATTATACGCGCTCTCTACACAAATACTTCTGGTCGCGTTAAGGTCTACAACGAATTAACGCATAACTTTACAACCAGCAGTGGTGTTCGTCAAGGTTGTCCACATTCTCCCTTTTTATTTAATTTTGTAATCGATGCTATTGTGAACAACACACACATTCAGGATGCAGGTGTTGAACTTCTCCCGTGCGGTAAACCAGTCGATCTTGACAATGCGGACGAAATAAAATTGTTATTCGACAATCGGGATGCTGCCCAGGCCACCTTGAATAGATTAACAGACGTTGTTCCGTCTTTCGGTATGAAATTCGCACACTCTAAATGTAAGATACTGTTACAGGATCACCCACCACTCACTCCAACGCTGCGACTGCAGAATGAAGATCTAGACATAGTTGACAGGTTTACATATCTTGGGAGCTCTATCAATAACGTAGGCAATATGTCCGACGAGGTGAGAATACGAATCGCGAAAGCTAGAGTAGCTTTCTCGAACCTTCGTCATTTATGGGGAAACGCGAATATTTCACTCTGCCTTAAAGGTCGTGTTTACAATGCATCGTTACGCGCAGTCTTACTATACGCTAGTGAAACTTAGCCTCTTAGAGTTCATGATTTGAGACGCTTACAGGCATTCGATCATCGTTGTTTGAGAAGTATAGCACATGTTGGTTACCAATAACGAATAACTAACGTTGACATCCGTAGACGTATTTTTGGATCTGCCAATAAGTGCTCCTCGTTAGAAAAACAAATAAGGCTCCATCAACTTCGTTGGCTCGGTCACGTTTTGCGTATGCCCTCATTTCGATTGCCCAGTAGAGCTCTGTTCTCTCATCCGAGCACCAGATTGGCGTAAGAAACAAAGTGGGCAGATTTTGACATGGCAGAAACAGTTGAAGTCACTTACATCCAAATTGGGTAGAATAGGACCCACTCGTCTGGCAGGATGGGGTCTTCGTGCACATCGTAGTTCTTGGTCAGAAACCCTTAGCGATATGGCATCGATTCGAGCTCGATGGCCATCTTGTTGCAGATGTCTAGTAGAATCATCTTCGTAACTTTCTTTTCTTATTAGAGGAAGTTAGCTTCGAGGCTTGGTTTGTTTATGACGTGCTAGATGCAAGGAAGCTGTATTGCTGATGTTGCCTTGCCTGAATGCTAACTTGGCCATAATGGTGTTGTGGAGAGGTTTAGTTTGCCTCATTTCTGTGAGTTATCCTGATAAATTTACTCATAGTAACTAGGTATTCCTTCTCTCTCTGCTTCTCTCTCTCTCTCGTAAATCTCACTAATAATTTGTCTAAATTCACTTATATACTTTTTTCACTACTTATGGTTATGAAAGTGAAACATTAATCACTTTTGACTTTTGTATGACTGGATATGATATCCAACTAATGCACAGTTGCATATGTTGGCTTAATTTGCATGGAAAAAAGAAATTTAATTATTTAAATTTGTCTTTACTTTATTTATATTTTCAGCATCGAATTGAATCACTTCCAGCAGCAATTTCCGTTTCGTGAACCGTTGATTGTTATGAAATCAAGAATTTATTTTTAGTTGGTTGTAAATACAAATAAATTAAATTATGATGAAATTGTTTAGACTTTT
>JAQBSW010014809.1:0-10970 GCA_029291075.1 Eudiplozoon nipponicum | reverse complement strand
TATATACTTACATTTGTCAGCATAAACTAAACATTGTATAATGCATAAAACGCAATTCATCCTGTAGACCGATTTCGTTATTACTGAGAACTCATCACGTACTGTCCCCTATATTTGCCGCGAACAGAGCTCGAACGTGGGCATTTTCAGCAATAAACTAACTTAAGTTTATTGCTTAAACTTTCATTTAGGTGCAGCCTTTGTGGCCTCCATTTAGACACGAGGTTCCAACTAACCATCCCCAATCTGTCACTGTAGAACGGACAAAACGCTACCTGAGGACGAACTATTCAATTAATCATTTATATAATTAAAGCAACATTGGTTGAGCGGGCGGAGATAACTGTTATATAAATTTTGCAAATTTTCAGCCATAATAGGTAATTTTACAATTAATCAGCTTTTATGCCGACAATATTCAACTTTCTTAAAATAGGCTGAATTTTTTTTGTATTCATTAAGCAATGGAGACCGTAGGAAGGCTAAACTCTATCATATAGGTAATCCGCCTTTAACTAAATCTGAATAATAATCCATTAGAAAAAGTTATACGCTTATAAATATGAAATTTTAATACGGAAAAAAACTTATAATCAAAAATTTTTCGCTGAATTTTGTTAAGAAAAAATACTCATCTGTTGCACGCAGGTCTGTCAATTTACAAAAAATACCGAGAAAACACTTCTCCATTAAAAAATGAAATGATTGTACAAAACGACATTAGGAAGTCATAAAAAAGCATAGCAAAAATGAACTGAAGGCTAAATTTCAGATCATAAAATTTTTTCTTAAAAGTGCAACTCTAAAAAAAAGTCTAGCTTCAAATTTGGCGTTGGAACAAAAAGAATGCTTATATCAAATCTATAAAACACCTTGAAAACAAAATAATCATGAGGATGGATAAAACGTTGCATTGGAAATATTGAACAAGGCACACAGAAGGTGAAATAGGAAACTAGGCAATCACATCAAATTAATTTAGACCAAATGAAAGAAATTACTAAAATCGACATAGGAGATTCACAAAAATAGAAAAAGTTAGAAGACGAATATTGTAGTAGGCATGTGCCATTTTAGAACAAAGTAATAGCTTCCAGTAGACTTCAATCCCATTGTACTTAACCATTCGTCCAACAACATTAAAAAACTGCCGCTATTCGACGATTGGTTAAACACAACGGGATTGGTGTTTACTTCAAGCTCGCAAACTTGATTTAAAGAATTTTTACCACTGACCGCGCAATCAGATATTGTTTAAATAGCTTGTTGACTCACTGTGAGATGCGAGCGCGGGTTGTTGCTTTGCACTACCCTTTCCAAATACGCATCGATCTAGTCTCCGTTTTGGCTGGGTGTGGATTCGTCCCTTTCTTCCGAAGGCTTCAACATCGTTCGTACTAACCACTGGAAATGAGTTACGATCTAATCTACCGTTGACTGAATCCGCACCCAGCCAAAACGAAGACCAGATCGAGGCGTACTTGGAAATGGGAATCAATCGGATCTGTGCGAAACTGATGACGCGAAGCAACAACCAGCGACCGCAGCTCGCGAAGCGTCCAAACATGAAGCTCGTACTGAGCACCAATCGCTTAAATCATAAACTAATAGCTTCTAATTTCATGTTTAGCTAAAAAAACAGGCAAACCACTTAAAGTTATTAATCCAGTGAATGCTTTTGAAAACGGAATTACGACGAAGATGAAGGGAATGTCGCGTCGGTACAATTAAATAAGGCACTCGAAAGTCAACAAAATGAAGGAGAAAAAACAGCTGCGCATAAACTATCACAACCGTTGTTAACAGCGAAAGACACTTCGAAACAATGTGAGCAGTCAACACTGCCATCCACACACCTTGCACTGTTACCAGGGGGACTGGAACAAGATGAAACGAAAGACGGCACTCGAGGAAAAACATTCGTACACGTAACAGCCAGCGATGCGGAGGGCTGGCTAACTCTCAATCTATCAATACAAGAATGACCAAATCTCAGACCTTTACACGCAAACACACACTAACAAAGACACATACAAATATACACTTAATGATCAGCCCAAACAAGGAATAGAGGTGAAACCGAGTCACACTAGTTTCCATCCACATAATTGAAAACCCAGAATGTATATAAATTATATATATATATATATATATATATATATATATATATATATATATATATATATAATAAATATATATATATATATATATATATAGATATATATATATTTCAAAATCGTGCACAAAACGAACAACAATAAGGTCAGTAATGCCTATATACTCTGAGAAATGTAAAAGTATAACTGATTCGCGCTATAAATTATAAACAAACACTAATTCAAAATTTACATAAAATAAAGCAATGTTGCTCATACGAGTTGTGTAATCGCAAGAAGATAAGCAACAATTGATGAATATTAGCACACTAGATTGTAAGTTGATACATTTCTTATTTGAATTGGTTTCAGACACACGGATGTTTTGGTGTTGCGCAGACTGGCATACCAAAATAATTTATCGAATAGATGCATACACCAACTCAATCACAAAACTTCATGTTAAATTTTCAGTTTTGCCAAACTTTTGGCAACTAAAAAACCGCTTATTATCGACAACAAACGTACTCTGGATAATTAAACGTTTTCCCTCTAAAGAAGATATTCTGAACACAGATTTATTGTCAACATTTGCGTCTAAAAAGGGTAAAACAAGATAGGACATTAAAATAGTTCAATGAATAAAAATTACTACATAGAATTTTGATTATTATTATTATTATTATAGTAAGATGTACCCTTACTAATTGTTTCCATTTTCTGATTGTACCCGCGTTTATGACGAAAATTAGTGAAATTATACGTCAATATGGTATTGCATAAAACAATTTCACCGAGTATCTTTCCATTGGTCAGTATTTGATGTGTCAAGACAAAAATTGAAATGAACGGAAAAAGAACAACTACAAACATTAAACAGAAAGATGAATAATCATTTTGAATTCTACTCACCAACTATACACGACTCTTTGTCTAAGGCTAACGACGGGAATTTGAAGTCAATTGGGACAACGGCTTGTCAGAAATGCGTTGTTGTCACTCAGTTTGAAAGAGTAATTTGCAGCCTATCGCGATGCCAACTACTAGAACAAGAAAAAGTGAGCCTATCGGATACTTCGCCGCACAATTCGACTAAATCAAAAGTAAAAAGAAGCCTGTTACAATACGTGGAATGAATAATTAAATAAAATTATGCTGAAAGCATGACCTAGACGTTGAAAAAAGTAGCAAAAGCTATTTAATCATCGAAACACGTGGTCGTCCCTATTGGACACACGTCAGTAAGTGCCGAAATGTCCGTCTTCAGAATAGGAACGCAAGAGCAGTTTGTTTTTATTTTCTCGCAACTAGTTCGCTACGCCACAGAATCTACGCATTGAATGCAAGTTATGGTTATAAACTCACCTAGATTCCTTTGTTCATTCCTTGGGTACTAATTTCGATCGCAGGTTCTATCTTGCCGTCTCCGATCTATCAATATAAGACGGACACGATGAGACCTGAGAAAATTACATGAATTCTAAGAGTAAAAGCAGAATTTGGTTATTGAATGTTCTCAATATGCACTTAATGTAGTATTTCGGCTCCAATGGCGAAGGGGATTAGTTGCACCATCAAACTATATTCAACCGGCTTCAAATTTTAGGTGTGAAAACTAGGGAAAACATGCTATGCTTAGTTTATACCGACAACATACGTATGATCTAGTTCAGCCGTTATAACTCAAGTCAATATTATTTCCCCAGCTGGCATTATGTCTGCTTTAAAATCGGAAATCAGGAAAGACTTGTTGGAAACCTAGGTCAAAAGCAATACCAAGCAGGGTTCATCTAAGGTAAGGACTAACCGAAAGGTACAAATTAAAATAGAACAAGCAAATTACATGCAATGCGGGGCCTCGGTGACACAGAAAGTGAGTTTCGAAATTCGGAATAAATGCAACAGTTGCCACACTCCGGTCGCAGTAAATCGGACGAATACGGATGAGGGCCTTATATTGAGGAAAAGGTCTAGTTAATAAATATAATTAATAAACTTAAGTACTGTTAACTTTAAACCAAAAGAATATCTTTATTAAATCCTACCATTATAATTCAAGCAATAATCCCTACCCAAGGCGGCATGTCTTCCTCACAATGATAGATCGGGAGTGGACGTTGGCAAATTTATGTCAAAAGCGATATAAAGTGATTTACGTAAAGGAAAGACTAACAAAAAGGCGTAATTTCAATTATAACTGAAAGCAGCCTGAAATGCGCAACTTCCGTGACGAAGAGAACGAGTGTAAAGATTCGTGGCTAAATAAACGAAAAACCACATCCAGATCGAGGGAAATCGGGAAACTTGATGAGTGTCTCATACAATCGAACCAAGTCCAGTTAATGAATTGCATTGCTGAAAACATATAAATGTTTCATGAAATCGGGTGTTTACATGAAGTTTGCAACCTTGATTAAATGTAACTGAATATTTAGTTTATACACAAACTTCTGATTATTTCAAAACTACCGCCAGCCGCAAATACAATGGGATTGGTGTTTACTTCAAGCTCACAAACTTGATTTAAATAATTGTTACCACCACCCGCGCAATCAATAATTGTTAAATTGTATTCTGATTATTTCATCTGCGATAACATTTTTAGCCACATGAAAACAAATTGCAAGTAAATAAATTCTAACCGCTCTAATGATTATTGTCTTACTTTGGTGGTAGGCGAGTCGTTCCAAATAAGACTGCTGTCCAGAGCTTGTCGCCAACCGGCAAGCAAAGATTCCCTTTGTTTTTCTCCAATTTTCGGTTTGAAAACAACATGATCCGATGCCAGATTTGAACAAACGTTCTCGCCTGGATAAGGTTCCGACGAAATGAAGCTGTTTTGTTCGTAACGGAGTTCCACTATAAAACGCGGATCTAAGCCAAGTCCTATAGCAGCCGCAATACCAGCACCAATAGCCGTTATGTCATCAGCATTACTAGGACGACTAACAGTTAAACCTGTGTTGCAAACGTTTGAATTAAATCAAAAGATCAACTTGAACACCCGCAGGATTACAAAGATGGCATATGTTAGGATGGTTGTATGAGGATATGAATCTAAAACAATGCATGCAAATTTACACATTATACATAAATATACTATCCCATGACGTAAGTGATGAGATCTACGGCTCTGGGCTAAATGCTCAATAGTTAGATACCCAAACGCTGTGAATTAAATTTTCTTACGTGTCATGTTTAATCTATATCGACCATATATATATATATATATATATATATATATATATATATATATATATATATATATATATATATATATATATATATGCTATATATATATATATATATACAGAACTCCTGTCAGCGCACTTTATTTCAATATCACTTCCCCCGGTAGCCAGGCGTCTGCCTGCTAATGAAATTTCGAGGCCGGCGAGTTGGAGCTTCAGTTTGTACAGGACTCCTCCAATGGTCCATTTGAAGCAGGCCAACAAAATCCATAATTCAGTAGAAAACTAAAAACTACACACAATTCGCAAATCCTGTGGTGTACGCGATGAGTCGTCTGCAGCTGAACCACGGCAACAGAAATTCTGGCAGCTATGAGTGAATGCCAAATAGAAACTACAACGGTCTAGAAGTCAAAATTCATTTGCTGACCTACGCAATGTCTGATCTTCTTTGAAAACAATTACCCATCAAGTATAATGTACAGTTTATTTGTTTCGATGTGAATTGAAATGCCAAGAGCCTGGAGAGCTATTGAAGCAAAGCTGGAGAATAAGCAATTATAAATTCAGAAAATAGGAAAAATAGGTCACTAGTTCAGAGTCTACATTTTCCCAGTTAGTCTGTCACCCAAGGCCAACGAACAGCATCTGCGCTGGTGCATGGCTTTGAAACACCAGTAGCCATAGTGTTTTTCAGACGTTGAATCTGGTCCTCTTTGTTTGGCGGACATGTTCTTATTCTGTAAGTAGCCGTTAAAATCCGTGTATTAGTTATAAGTTAATACCAAAAGCAAAACTTTTCATTGGCTAGAACGCCTATCTTCGATAATTACAGAACACACCGTAAGCCATGCCGGAGACTTCTACGGCTGCGGTAGCATTTGAGTGCACTAATTTTGATAAAACATAAAATAGGCACAGAGTAAAGAAAGTTAAACCCTCTTCATGTATCTGTTTTGTCTATATCAAACACTTTCGTAGCAATAGCCAGGATGGGTTTGTGGTATTTTTTGAATATACAAATTATTGATTCATAGGCACGCAAGTAAGTCCTACCTACAAGCATTACTATATTTATATAATAAGATACATTCGTTATAATGAGGTTCAACACTTCTCCCCCATGTGGTATGGTGTCTTTCTAATGATGACACATTGGGTTTGCCCAGTTGGAAAATTGGGTCGATTTGGATAACAAGTAGAAACAGTGTGAAGGATAAAAATATAAGTTGGTTTAAAACTGAAATTGAAATGTAAAACCGCGGCTATGATACCGTAGTAGTTAAATTGCAAGTCTCAGAAAAATGTGGGCCCTATATATATATATATAGTATATATATATATATATATATATATATATATATATGAATTAAAATAAAAATTTAAAGTTTTATAGGAAGGCACAAATTAACCGTTTAATAACGATCAGTATTAAAGAAGAATTTTTATGACTGATAAAATAAAATGGATAAAATTAAATATACTCACCTGTTATATCAGCCAGACTTTGCAAAAGCAACACTGAAGACGTTTGACCACCATCTACAGACAAAACTTTTGTCTTCGGTATACTAATCTTCAAAGAATTTGCTAAAACACTTGCAATTCGTTCAATGAAACTGTAAGACCTCCTGTATAGCCAAAAATTAGAAGTAGCGGTAATTTAAAAAAAAGAACTTAATTTAGATTAAAAAATACTCAAACTGCTTTATGACGGTATAAAATTGTTTTTTTAATACGGCTTATATTCCTTCCAGTCGTTAACAATTATAGTCTTTTTGTGATCGTGCGAGCTTCCATCTGAAGTTTACGCTAAAATCTACCATCAAATATTTATAATTTGAAACTGAGGGACAAGTATGAGTTGCGGATGTTGTAAAGAAAATTTTCCACATTAGTAGAAAATATATTCCGGTTCAGATGAATAATATAATATATTTTTAATATGTTAAACTAAATTTAAAATAATCCATAAAAAACGAAATGAAATAGTTTCCACAATTTCAGCGAAAATTAATACAATTTAGGCGAAGTAAACAATTTTAGGGATTTTCGGAGATCTCTAGCAGGCGGGCTACTTAACTAAATAAGAAATCTTCGCGTATTTTAAATATTATAGCTGCTACGATAATAAGACTAAACTAACTTTCCAGATAATAAGAAATTCCTGTTTGGTAATTATTACCAGTATGCTACCTAGGGAATGCAAAAAAATAAATAAATTCGTTGATTTACATTTCATTATGTTAAATAATGATAAGTTTACATTATGTGAGCCAACTGGAAATAAAATAAATCCACGCTTAAACTGGTTACACAAGACACAAAAAGAGATGCGTTTCGATGTTCTTGGGTCATCGTCAGAGCACCAAGGCAATCTGAAGACTGAGGATCCAACCGAAATTTGTATATAATCTAGTAAATAACAGAAATGCAAATCTCACTCGCAGTATTCTCACATACAATTTAATTAACTGAAAACAGACTTTTAATTTCTATTCAGTAATCCGCATATATTGTATGTCATTCGTTGTGCAGAACTAATATAAATTAGGTATTGCGTGCCTAGTAAAAAATAAGTTCAAATAGGTTCAAAATGTTAAACTAATTTCGGCATGAACGAAAGGTTTAATCTCATGTACACATGCGTTTCGTGCTTACTGGCGACTTATCAGTAGGAGCCGGTACTACGCTCTATACCAACTATATATTTTCAAAAGGAAGTTGGAACAATTGGAAAGTAAATCTCCTATACGAAACTGTAAATCTGCATTAGTGGAGCAAAATTCAAAGCCAACTCACTCTATATAATATATACCGAACCTATATAGAGAACCAACACAATGGTTATTGAGTTGGTACCTGATACCGACACTATGGTTGCCGAGTCGGTACATGGTAACAACACAATAGATTTCAAAATATGCTAAATTTTATCAAACTACTTCTGAACATCTTTTACTCCAACAAATCCATACACTCTGGTCTTAATCGATATCAGTTATCAATTTTCGCGGTAATCATGACATCGCTCAATTAAATATATAATAGTTAGACACTGTTTGTTGCTGAGAACTAATGTATATGCAATTGTGCATTAGGTTTTGCGCGTCTAGTGAAAAATTAGCTCAAACAGGAACAAAATGTTAAACTGAAGTGAACTTGAACGAAATGCATAATCTCATACTTAACGAGTATCACACAAGTCAAGCACACTGTACGTGAGACTGCCGAGGACGAGAGCTGTATTTCCAATTTTCCATAAATAATATATCCATTATGGTTTAATCCATTGTGGTCAATTTGCCTTCGTGCTCCAACGATGACCATAAAAGTTCGAAACGTATCACTACAAATCACCGACGGTCGTTTTGTCATTGGTTAATTAGAAAGAACAACGTTTCGTTTAAAAGTCCTGTTGTCGTCACCACTCGTACAATTATCATTTACTTAAGCGAAAACAGTCTACTAAATAATCTCATCCGTGTACATCAAATGTGAAACTTTTAAACGTTTTATTATACTCATTCATTGATTCTCAAATGACGTCGGATGCAAAATCATCAGCTTTGCGAATTTTTTTCCCATCAGACCAGAAAAATAGAGATTCACCTGTTCTACAGGCAAATCGACGTATTTTAGGGCTATCGGTGAAGATTTGGACAAGTTAGTTGGTCAAGCTGGTTCCAGTTTACACAATCATATCTAGCTGCTGTAGGTTTAATCGTGTCAATACATGCTTCTGACGGTAATTTTGCTACATTTTGCAACTGATTATGTAAAATGAGAATGGTGTTTACCATAAGTCCACAAGACTTATTTAATTTAACTGCTCATATGATAACCCGCGTAAGCAACGTTTGTTAAATAAATATTTAATGTGAATAGCCCTCAAAGAAGGCGAATGAAAAAGCAGCTTTTTGAGACAATGCATGAAACCATCGAAATCAATGTCGTTTAAAAGGACGCTCCGGTAGGCTCAAGACACTAACACCAGTTACTATACCATCAGCCTTATTTTCGGTAAAGTGATAGTAATATTTCCTCAAAGAATACATAAAACATAAGTTTACAGTCCGCCCTACCGATGGTAATTATCAGTGACTATTGCCAAAACACGTCACAGTCCTGATGTTGTGTCCACATTGAGCTCACGGCCCTATTAAAGATCACATGGCATGCATCTTACACAGTTCGTGAGAATCAAAATCCAGTTCCTAGCGTGCACGTCGGCAACCTGATTATTCTACCACAATGAGCAAAGTCGTTTAATTTTGCTTTAATCTGCGATGCTGCGAGCAGATTGTGCTTATCAGCTCCAGAGACTATAGACTATAAATTTAAGTTCTCCAGTGTCTGGTGAGCATATCAAACTATCAAATAGGCTTCAAGAGGAAACCCCAAGGAAAACAAATCGCTTTCTACCTTTAAGATCAAACATGACTGTGTAAAGGCCAGAAGTGAAACCGAGAATAAAAGGTGAAGTGGCACTGTGGAAATAACTCGCTCAATATTCCAAATACAATTTATAGATTCGCTAGCATGTCTTATGCAGTACGAACATGCACAGGTTGCTGAGTTGGCTAGAATAGAGAAACCACGTCACCCTAGCACCTCAATATGCAAGTCAAGTTCTCACCAAAATGCGCACGGTCGAGTCAGTCTCTCATTTAATTAATTTCCAGACGTCAATTAACCGGGCCACGATTTATAGTAGTATAATTGGATGATTTTCGAGACGCACGTTGTGGGAGAATTGTTCTCGGCTAATCAAAATGGGAAATCAATTAGAAGGCAAGAGGAATGAGTAGAAAACACTTACGCCGAAGGTGATGGTAACCACCTGGGCAGCCATTTCTTAGTTACTATGAAAGAATTCGGTCCGGATATAACATTGAGTAAGTCACTTGTCTGATAGGCAGAGGATCGGAGACCGGCCAAAATTATGTCTCCGCGGGTAACACCACCTGTTATGCCAGTTATACAGGCTCGAGCTGCTTGACACCAGAATGGACAAAATATGCCCGAAAAAGCGGGAACCAAATAGCAGGCATCCCGTTGGCGGCATTCTTTATGAAGGAAAATAATTTTTATCAAAGATTACACGAATGAAAACAGTGAAACACCGTCTGTTTCATTAACAAAAAATTCGTCTACTAATAATAAGATGTTAAAATTTACGAACAAAATATTTTTAAGATTTCAAACAAGTGAGTATATGGTAAATTTGCAATTTGAAAATTAAACAATAATTACTATGTGCAAAGATTAAAAAACACAAACATTTATTTCTCATTATATAGCAGTTAGATACTGTTTATTGCGAAGACCTAATATATATGCAATTATGTATTAGGTGTTGCGCACCTAGTAACAAATAAGTTCAATTATAACCAGAAGGATAAACCAAAGACAGCAAGAACGGAAAGTATAATCTCGTGCACATTCGTTTCGTGCTTTCTGGCGACTCACCATTAGGAGCCGGTATTACGCCCTTTATTCACTATATATTCGGGTGAGGAATGTGGGATAATAGGACTTACAATCTCCTAGACGAATGTTTAAACCTGCAGTAGTGAAGCCAACATCATATAAAGTGTATAGATTTGTTGGAGTAGCAGGTGTTCAGAAATAGTTGTAATTCTCAATTTCGGTGAACTATAGCATAAATTGGTATCCATCA
>JAQBSW010014808.1:0-10973 GCA_029291075.1 Eudiplozoon nipponicum | reverse complement strand
GCATTTAACCGTTAATCAAACCATAAGTGTATGAAATTCCATATACGAATAGGGTGCTCTATTATGTAGATGAAACCAGGTGCCAAAGATAAATTACGAAGAGAGAAACAAATGACTGGTTGCGGATATTGCCATCAATTTAAATAAAATCACTAAATAATATTATGAATTAAACAGCAGTAGAAATGTCACTCGGTTCGAGTTGGAACCCAGCACTGGAAAATAATATGCCGTCAAAAAGGCACGAAAGCCAATGTAAAAGAGTAAAATATTTGGACGTGTTTATGACTTTAACTTCTATCATTTTTGGCATAATCTATCTATTTCATCAGATCGATTATGAAATGTAACACTTAGTAATAATTAAATTATTATTAATAATATTACTCATTTTAATAATAATAATAATAATAATAATAATAATAATAGCAAACTTTTATGTTTAACAGCACATTTTCCTGTACAATTTAACTTTAACATTTCTTTTGGCAGGAAATTTTCTAATTTATTTTCTCACTATCATTAATTTATCTTATTATTTTAATGAAACTTATTATTTTTATACCTGATGAGTATTTAAGCGAAAGATTTTTAAAACAGTGTATTTACATACTTAAATTTTGAGTTAAATTGCTGAGTGCTGTCCTTCTTGTTGTAAATTTTGCCACATTTTTCTTCTTCGGGACAATTGATAGCACTTGTAAGTCGGTAAAATCTTGAATCCTTTATATTTCCAGATGCACCGGTTATTGGCCTTGATTGATGGGTTCTCAATTTTCCCTTCATTTTGAAGCCCTTCATTAGCTGTTTGTCTGAATATAAAGTTGGAACAAGATTTTCCATTGCCTTTTTGCCGAATTTTCGAGACTTCATTTCCAGTCCCATCTTCAAGTTTGTCATCATACGCGCAGGAATAAAACAACTTGTGGCAAAATTGGTATCTTCATTCACGAAAGATCCATTTATATTTATATTAATTAAAGTACTTTTTTATTTTTTACCCTAATATCCTGTCTTTATACCTATTCTCTTATACTCAAATATATATATATATACAAACAGATTCATGTCACCATCCCCACACAAGCAGCAACCTATATACACGTTTGTGTACTCTACTAAAGTGATATTTATAGAATAACTATAAGCAAACCCTATGGATTAACAAACACGCCTACCCTTGATGCCTCAATTTTTTAAATGCTGTTCTGAACGCGTAGGAGGATCAACAAAATTTTAAAAAAATTAATATTGCAGTAATCCTCAAATTCCCGTATTTACCTAATCCCATCCTCTTTGCAATAGGTGTATTTACATGATCTAATTATCATCATTACATGGCTTTGACTCGTAAATACATCAGTTAACGAAGTACGTTTAAAATGATGAAGGGGCATTAATAACTACCTCTCATTCACATGAGTATATAGATGCAGTTCATTATACTTAATTGATTACATCCGAGCCATAAACTTATGAACCCACACATAAACGCACAAACATACAAGTGTATAACGTTTTTATATCCAGTTGATCGTCCGAAAGTGTAATTTGAGCCATTTAGTTTCAATTGCATTTGATTGCACGTGCAGGGAAATGCATACACGCACAAACATGGCGCACACTTACCATCTAAAATGTCAGTCATGATTAAGTACTCTGCCGGTAACCATGAATAAAGCTGTTTGAACTAATTTCACCACTTGAATTAATGTTTGTAAATGTTTTAATGAATTGAGCTTGCCGTTTGCGAAAAAATTTCATAAAATGAAGCCGAACTATTCGAAATAAATTTGAAGACTGTGGATGTGAGGACCCTGGTGTGCATAACCAATACCATGCAATTAATTAATTAAATTTCGCGCAAAATGACATCTCCTTTATAACATTGGATATTGTCAAATTTCTCGCCAATAAATGCCATGCAATTTATCTTTAAAAAATGTTTACATTATTCATGAACCGAATTTTTTTTGCCTTAAATATACATAAACGTGGCACTTGTTCAAAAAGTTATTTGACAAATTTTCAATTCTTGTCCTACATTTCAGAGCTAATGCTCGTAGAAAAGTTGAATATACCTAATAAAATAAAACATTTTTAATTTTTAGGCCGTAACAACGTGGAATTTGCTTGCCCAACAACTTTTGTATATTTGAACGGTAGACCGACGCAATTTGTTGAAACAAATTCGCTAAATGGCCAAAGCAAATAATATTTACATTAAAAATATTAACCATATGGCTTTGAAGTTTTTCCATCGACATATGGTACCTTTTTTCTAAGCAAACATGTGTTCTACGATTAAGTTCTACCAAATATGTAAAAAAATTTCCTTTATTTATCAATTCACAGGCCATCTACTAAGTTTATCATTATTTTCTGTAAATAAGTTATATATATATATATATATATATATATATATATATTTGTGAAGCTGAAATAAGTCAGTAACCTGTTATTTTAGTTAAGCCTACGAATTTATATGGCCTGAAATATATTTAAAAATTGAATTTTCCAATGCCAGCAATATAAGGTTTGCAAAAAATTTAATTGTTTCTTAAAAAAAGAGTTATATATTGATGATCTATTTGAACTTCAACCAAATTAGAAACTAACTGGGACAGGACAAGAGTTCTTTGTCGAATTGTAATTTATGCTTAAAATTTGAATTCATATAATCCAAACTGCATGTTTGTTTTATTTTGCAGTATGAAAAGGTCGTGATTTATGTGTCAAACACAATTTTATGGTCTAGGAATAGCTTCCGCTTTGATCTGATGATGACGATATTTTATGTGCACTTAAAAAAGAAAAAAGTTGGATTTAAATTATATAGTTGAACTATCGAATCGCTATATTAATGATGAATATCTTGTTAGTGATTACCGTGTGAATAATGAAAATTACCTTGATAAGTTTTTAAAAATGTTGTAAGAGCGTTAGACGTATAAGTAAAAATGAAGATGATGCTCTAGCTTTTCTAGCTGCGTTATTCCATCGCATTTTTTAGATCGGTCTTGAAATGTAAATCATGTACCGCATCTTATTCACATTTCGACGTCTATTCTGTTCATTGAAATGTAAAATGTTTAATTAAGAAGTCTAACAGTACATTGCTTACTTTTTTCCAGGCTGTTTGAAGACTGAGGCGATTGGTGCCTCTAACACATTTATCATTACCGGTTACCTAGCACACTTTATAGAAAAAGTATAAAACTAATTATAAGGATTTCATTTCGAATTGGCATTATTACATTTGAAACCAGACTTGGTTTTAATAGCATCCACCACCAGATTCCCTCTACATATTGTGAATGAGAAAATTTCACTGATATCTGCGTCTAAAGTTATCGTTAACTGGAATTGCACCTGTGTGTACACGTACACCGGAAGATGATGTAGAAGATTGAATTTACACATGTCAAAGTACATACCAATCTGGTCGGTGCCAAATAAGATTGATGCTTCAAGTGTGTGTGTGTGTCTATCAATGAGCATGCTTTTTCCTATTATAATTGCGACCTACCAACAGAGCGCTTTAAAATTTTAAATAAGTACCGATTTGCTAGAATACTGCCGTAATTCAAAGTGATTGCAATAAATCGACGTTGTCCAGAACTGTGCCAGCAAAATCTTTTTTCGTGCATTGACATTACCATGGTGCCTTACCAACCCTAAACAATTTGTGTTTAGTTACGTTTCTGTGTACTAAACATCCCTGGACAATACATAATTTTATCTTTTTACGTTGACTATTTATCTCTATTTAAACAAAGTAATTGTGTGTGTCATAATTATTCAATAATTTACTTTGCAAGATGAAGCGGAAACGCTACAGTACAATTATAAAAATGTCGTAAAAAATTAACATTGATTTAACACATATTCTTCATGTATACAACCTATACATAAGCAATGTTGTTAAATTTAATGAAACATTATTTTAATAACATATCCCTCTGCTTGCCTATGATAAATAAGATGATATGCTTGAATCAAAGCAGGGTTTGTAGAGGCAACGTGCACATTATTCTTTAGAAATTTGTTAAATCATATTTACCATTGCAAAATACAGTTTATTGTAATTATTATTTCCATTAATACCTTAATTTTGATTTTATATGAAAAATTGTCGATAATATATATATATATATATATATATATATATATATATATATATATATATATATATATATGCTGTCAGTATAAGCTACAAATGACATAAGGCGGCAAAGGCAATTCAACCAATATAATTTTTAGTCCGTGGTGTAAACTCGTCAGGTAATTTTCCACAGACGGGACTCGATACAGGACAATTTTTTACGCGTCTGCGCAGCCCTTGCCTAACACTATACGACATATAAAGTAATACACCTAGTTACATTTTTTGGTTATCCTTTCATTCAGTTGAAAACTACTGTTCTAACTAGGCATCCTGATTCTGTGCAAATTGGTGAATTTATATTGAATCATAGACGAGGAGTAGAATTTTGATCAAAAATATGCCTCGACTATAAAGTAAGCATAACGCCAGGCAACAAATTCAATTGCCACAGTTGACCGTATACGTCCCTATTGGAATATTTTTAATTAATGTCCAGAAATTGCAGTGGACCCGCCTAGAAACGCTGCGCATTTTACTGGAAGTCTTCGTCTGTATCCACCGTGCGAGAGGTGCCACGAACTACACAAAACTTAAAGTTCAGTACTATTTTATATTTTGTGTAAATTATATTGAAATGAAATTTTACATCATGATATTAATTGAATGTATATTGTCAGTATAAACTCAATATAGCATCAGGTAACTACTACAATTCGACCGGTAGGCTTGCTGGGAACCTGTAAAGCTTTGTCAATTTTTACTACAAATAAGGCACGAACCGCGCACATTTTATTCGGAGTTATGGAATACTATTTAATACTTTTGGCAATTGGTGTAGTTCCATTTTCTAAGTTGAATTGTTAAATGGAGAAAATTTTCAGTTATAATAACTCTACCATAAGCGAATGAGCAACTTTAAACAAAACAAAATATGTAATAACTATTATTTTCTTATGTTTAAAGAATTAATGGGAAAATATATTGCTAATTTTATTCTTCAGTTACTTCGATTTACATTAATTTGATAATGAACTTCGTCGAAGGATGATAATGCTCTAGTTTAGTGCAATAGTCAAAGGCGTTTCCCATTAGGAAGATGGGCGCAAATAATATTAATAATAATTTGTCTGCAAATTTTCACTGATTATACACCAAATCAGGTAAATTTTGACCAAACATATGCAAATTCTAATTTAGGACACAAATCGGAACAACCCCTACTTACAAATCGCATTCTATGTTTTAAAAATTCTTTTTTAAAATAATTCATAGATTTTATATTCACCATCATCGCTATCGTCATCACTATCACTATCATCCTCATGACAATGATTATGATCATGATCATTATCATCAACCGCAGCAGCGTCATTATTATTATCCTTATTCCCGTCACCATTATCATCAATGTCGACGTCGTCATCATCATCATTATTAACGTCGACATCATCATCAATATCATCAGCAGCAAGATACTCATCACTATCGTCATTATCAACATTATCAACATTATTATGAACGTCGTCATCATCATACCCATCATTATCATTATTATCATCATCCTCATCACTATAGTCATCATTATAATCACCATCAACATAGACATTAACATCACCATCGTCATTATCATCACTATCATCAGTGTCGTCGTCATCATTATCACCAAAGTCATTATCTTCATTACCATCAGTATTGTATACCTGATCACTGTCATCATCAATATCATCATCTTAATTATCCTCATGGTCATCGTCGTCATCATCATTATCATCAGTAGCTGCGGCATTATCATCACCATCGTCATTATCATCAACGTCCTCGTCATTATCATCACCACTATCATCATCGTCATCATCATCATCATCATCATAATTATCATAATTATCATCATCGGCGCACAAATAATATAACAATTTTTAATATTTTATGCTTCACAGCCTTATTTATTGTTTTATGTGGTATTAAAAATGGCAATAAGTCGTCCAATAAGAGTTGTCCTTCCGTCAAATGGTTCGCCAACCATATACAAAGAACACTGTTTGCCCGGACGCCAGATTCCGACGTTTTTTCAGCAGCCTGAACCTACTCTTGCGTCTGGTGCGCTAACACTCATTCCGTTACTGTCTAACTTAGACTAAGTGTTGCTATGTAGTCAAGGAGAAATCTAGCTGTTAAATAAAACGGAATGATGGACGATTAACAGAAGACCTCGCAAGGTTACATCAGTCATTACCTGGCTAACCAATGAAAACCGTTTATAACGACAAATATCTCGTTAGCCGATTTTAACTATGTTAAGGTTATCTTAAGTAATTCAAAATCATTATAGCATAAGTCATTTGAATAAAAAGAAATTTTTTCGCTTACTATAATTTATTGGTTCGACGAAACACAAATTTACATGCTCTCAAATTTGCTGTTCAAATCTAACTTGATACATTGCCGGCAATATCTAGGAAATAATTGCATATTTACACTTTTTTCAGTTGAGAGTTCCGCCAAACTTGACAAAAGATTTAAATAACGGTTAATCATACAAGTTTTTACGTGTGTTTTATGGTAGCGGTATGGAATTTGGCTATTACACTTAAATAGGGACATGTTTTCATTAGAAGCCTGCATAGCATCAACATCAAAGAAGATAAGACGTCCTAACCAAGATATCAACACATTTTTTAACGAAAAATTATGTTAGATATTTTTGACTGTAATTTATAATTATTATTTTGTGCGTATAAATATATATATATTTGGTTGTTGTTTTATGTAAAGGGCCTTATAAATAAATAATAAATGTTTTCTAATTTTGCTTTACGTAGAAATTTGAAATTGGTCGAATAAACAGGGTGTCCCGTTGCTAATATATGATTGAAAATAGCTGATTTTCCTGACGGTGCCAAGACTTTGTTAATCAATTTCTGTGGCAAATGTTGCTGGATTCTGCTTATCAATTGCTTCTTCGTACGTTCGATATATGTGCTACCGCACGCACACACACACAACATATCATATATATATATATATATATATATATATATATATATATATATATATATATACATAAATTTAATTGATGAGCAAGTTAATCTAATAGATAAACACAATTAGAAAGCCAATTCATATGATAATTCCATGCATCATTTATTGAAAATATAATCCTTTTATAATCAAAAGGCCTTTTGAGTGTTGATCACATTTTATAACGGTAACCAATAGTTAATAATGTTAATACTGTTTTATACAAAATACAAATACAGTTATAGACAAATAACCTATTGAATCAAAATGACCAATTTTCATAATTTAACATTATGAACACCAATAAACAAAAATGGTATTCAGTTCATAAAAGTATAAAATGACTAAAACTTAATCGTGCTACATCACCCATCGCTAAATTTGATGACTACGTCAAGTTTAATTTGAACTCCTGAGCAAGGTCTTTTTCTCGTTTCTTGTGTACGTTCTAGAGTAATTTCTGTCATGCTACGTTTATTTTAATGTTCTTATTTACTAGTTGATAGCTGACATGATGATGATACATACTCCTTATCTTTCCGAAACGAAACTTAAATGTAGGCTTCAATCTACCAATGGAAACTGGTTTGCGTCTTCCACTCTTACGTAGACTTGCTTACATGCATCCATTGATTTTGAGAAATGCACTGGCGATGAGGTTCTCTATTGATTTGCGGACGCAGATTGTTTAGAACACGCTGGAGTTGCTATATTGCGCCGCGTAGTTGTAGTGATGAAATCTGTTGCTTTTTCACAATTTTTGGAAAATTGCTGCGGACTAAACGGATTCGAACGATTAATTTCTCTTGAATGAAGGAATTAGGTTATCGTCATTGCGTTTAAAGGTAAGTAAAATTGTTAAGATTTTCCAAACCATATAGTTCGATTGACCGACATTTGGCGGCCTTGGTCTGTACATATATGTTGTATGTTAATGGGAAATTAAGTTTTAATGAGGATACTACAGCGCCAATATTAATCAATAATACATTCCGCGACAGTAGATCGATGGCAACAATTATTGGTACGGTGTGTTAAGTGATTGAAGTACTACGCGTCGGCCTTTTTTCCTCTGTACATTTCTGTCCGTGACGTTGATCTTCGTTATTGAGCAACCGAGAATTTTCACGTACAGTGCAAACACGGCAATTACGCAAATAATTTCCGGTGTCATATAACAATTTACGATGGTTTGGTGTGACGAAAGGTGTACGCCGAGTTGACGGCGAACCAATTGCTTGGTGCTGGTACACGCTTGATATGGTGCAGGCGGTGCAATTAGTGACTGGGATCTTGTAGACGACGCGATGTGTATTATCTTCACGAAGAGGTGTGTCAGGTGTAATAAGCTAATGGATATTTGATGACCACCTTGAATAATAATACACCACACTCAGCCTTGAATTCAAAATGCCTACCTGTTGAACCACTATCTTAAGCAAAATAATTCATCCTTGAAATGTTTCGGACTTCATAAAAGCGACCTTGTGTGATCAAATTGAACGTAGGCAACACAAAATCTTTTTGCTCGACAGTAAGTTGACTCAAACGGTGCATTCTGTTTGCAAAATCTTTGCTGAGCTTAAATGCAATTAGTGCATGTTCAGAAGTGGTATTACCATTCATTATCAAGGACGTCGTATCTCCGGATGATAATTAAAGTAATTTTTAAAGTTTTCACGTAACTAAATCGCTGACAAACGGGTGATCTTTTTAAAATGCAGACCAAAATTTTCGTAAATTATACCAAAAAGGCACAAATGAGTTCAAGATTTCTTCGACGACAGTTTAGTACATTACATTAAAAGGGCACAATGGTCACATATCAGGCGCCAATTTGTATCGCCGCAAATTGATTAGTTATTTTGTCTCCTTGGTGAACGAAGTAAAGACACCATTTCACATGAATCTACCATACATAATTTATTCAAGATATGATCTTTTTATAATCAAATATCCTTTTCAGTGTTGGTTACATTTTACGATGATAACCAATTATTAATACAGTTAATAATACTTAAAACAAAAGATAACACTGCGTTGAAGCAAATGAATTATAGTACGAAAATGAGCAGTAATCATAATTTAATATTATGACTATGAATAAACTGAAAACAGAATTTTGTACATACAAGAATAAGATTACTAAAAATTAACCGTGCTACATATATATATATACATATATATATTATTTTTTTATTATTTTTTTTATTTATAGATATTCAAAGAAATTGTTTTTTTTTAATTTTCTTGTATCTGTTGAATTTCTCTTAATTTCCAATGCCGCGTTTGCGTACGCGGTTCTAGCTTGACAAATTTTAACCAAAGATCCGATTGATCACAATTTCCATTTCTTTTTGTCTTCGATCGGGCTGGGTTTGTATTCGTCCCAATGGAAATGCTGTTCTATCACGGGTGGAAAATATAAAGCTGGCACCCCGCAATCAAATTTCAAATAATTTGTTTTATATTTGTACATGGAAAAACTTTTCTGAATAATATGAAAATGTTTTAGAAATCACACAATATTTAGAAAACTATTGATCTGTTTGCATTTTAGGCTGCCATTCATGCTATTTTCAGCTACATAGGATGAAATCGGCAATCGCTGTAAACAGTACATTTTCGCGAAAATAAATTTTTATTGTTTCAATTTACCGAGTTTATAATTGTGATTCAAAATTCTACTTCTATTCTTTAAATTTAAACTTAGCCATTTGATTATTTAATTATTTTCATATATGTTTAACATGAATCAATGTTTCTTTTAGCCGAAGTAATTTACTTGTTCTACTTCACTTAAGTTGGTAGTCGTCAATTTCAGAAACGGAAGCCTTTTGTCATTAATAAATTATTTTTGAAAAACGGAGACAATAAGCGATAGTGTTAAGCAGAATATAGTTTTTCTACCGCCATTTAGATTATGCAGAGCAAATAAAATTGTCAGCTTGTTCTAGCATGTTCCAGAATGTTATTTATGATTGAATAAAATTTCATCAGATGGTAAATTTATTGCTCTAACACCTAATTTTGCACAATCAAAAGAAGGGCTTAAAATAAAACATAGCATACTAGGCAATAAAATTAAAGCTACTAGAATGGACTGCTCTTATAATATTTGCCTAACTTTAGTTGAACTATCAACATACGAATTACGATATAATTAATTCAATAATAAGTAAAGACTGACTTTACTTAGTATACACCATTGGTTCTAATAATGCAAACATTTTAATATCTTATATTTTTTAACATTCATATTCAACACAACTATTGATTTATTGATTATCTTCTAAAGAATTAATTAGTACAAAGAAATATTAAAACTTAGCTCCATGTAATTCATCCACTGTAATATATCTTTGCTGCTATAAGGTCGCATAACAAATCAGGTCATGAAAGCCATGTAGACTCGAACGAATAATTTGGAAACTAGCCTGAAAGAAATCTTAGATAAGATAAAATCCGTTTACCATTCCTTGGTTTTAGTATATTTAGGAAATATCACGAATGTAGCTATGGCTATCATTTTAGTTCAAACAAAAATTACGTTTGCGAGCTTCATGTAGACACCAATCCCATTGTATTTAACCAGTCGTCGAACATTATAGCGAAACTACCGCCAATCGCACGTACTGACGCGTTTCGACCTTCCATGATCATCATCACAGTACGACGACAAACTGACTGGCAAAGATCAAACCACAATGCATATATATGGAACGCAAAATTGGATATGCGGCTCTCACCTCTAGTAGTCCTGCATACATTGCACGCGATTGGAAATGTCGGTTGTAAAATTTCTATGCAGCCACGAACATTAGCTGTTTGTAGCTTTCGCCACATA
>JAQBSW010014807.1:0-10975 GCA_029291075.1 Eudiplozoon nipponicum | reverse complement strand
CGAAACCAGCGATAACATCAAATGTCCAAAAATAAAATTGATTTATTTTTATATGAGGAGTTAATTGATGTCCAAAAATTAAATTAACCTCCACATACACCCTCATGTTTAAGATGATTAACCATACATGATGTAGTCTTCATTCTTCGGTTTCTTGATGACTCTTCCAGACCGAGTTTCAATAAGTTGTGCTGGTACTTCACCAGATTTCATATTCATATCGCATTGTTCTTGATTCTCAGTTGTCTTGGTTTTAATCTTTACTTGTTTTCCATATTTGTTCAACTCTTCGTTTTTCTCGCCAATTTCTGAGTCACATCTCGCCTCAATTTCTGGATACTTCGGTGAATACTGTTCCTCAGTCTCCTCCTCCGTCCAAATAAACTGTGGAAGTAAACACCAACCCCATTGTATTTAACCAGTCTACGAACAACATAACAAAACTACCGCCAGCTGCAACGCACTGACGCGTTTCGACCTTCCATGATCATCATCAGAGTACGACGGCAAACTGACTACCACCACCCGCGCAATCAATTATTGTTTAATTGTATTGTCTATATATGTATATGTGGCGAAAGCTGCAAATAGTTAATGTTCGTGACTGCATAGAAATTGTGCAGCCGACATTTCCAGTCAAGTTCAATGTATGCAAGACTGCTAGAGGTGAGAGCCGCATATCTAAATTTGATTTCCATATATATTCAATGCGGCTTGATCCTCGATAGTCAGTTTGCCGTCGTACTCTGATGATGATCATGGAAGGTCGAAACGCGTCAGTGCGTTGCAGCTGGCGGTAGTTTTGTTATGTTGTTCGTAGACTGGTTAAATACAATGGGGTTGGTGCTTACTTCAAGCCCGCAAACTTGATTTAAAGCATTGTTACCACCACCCGCGCAATCAATTATTGTTTAATTGTATTGTCTATAAACTGTGGAATGCCAAAAATTGGTTATTAATAGTCGCATTTGTGTGATATTGTCGGAATTGATCAATTAAACTTTCATGTTTAAAGCTAACGGAATGTCATTTGCGTTTTCTCCTAGGTAATTGGTAGAATTGTGTGATTACTTTTAAGAATAGAAACATTCTGAAAAACGTTTGGAATTTTTTAATCGTTTATTCTAGTACCTCTGGAGATGAAGCTTTAATGAATCTTAAATGTAATGCGTTCTAATTGTTTAAGATGATTTTATAATTCAATTAAAGATATTTCTGTCTTCTAAGCTCCAGCGGCCGAAGATTAGGCTGAGCGAGGTTTGATGAGTAGGACAAATTTGAAAATGTACATACTTTGAAGTGGCTGTAGGGTTCCGAATAATGATTTTGTATTCGAGAATGTGTCTAATAAAAAGAATTAGGTTAAGTTTAGACGTTGTTGTTTGCCTTAGTATCGAATTGATTAGATGCTTAGCTTTGTGTGCAATGACAGTAATATGCTATTTGGAACATAATTTATTATAAGAATTTCACCTATGTTTTTATGGTGCTTCCATTTCTTTTGAGTTTATTGTATTTAGTCTTAAATTACTCTAAGCGGTTAATTTTCATGTGTTAATTGAGTTGCATTTGAGATTAAAGGAGTATGACATCTGTAAGGTTATTTTTTGGCTTCAGATCTCTTGTGTATTTTTGTTGCAAATAAGGACTTTGTGAATGCAGATGATTTAGACTTGGGTTTTGTTGGTCGGGTTTGCACTAAGATTGATGAACGTTCAGTTTTTGCATACATAGGTTTTCACTTTGCTGGAACAGATTGGCTTGGGTTAGTCTGCTTTTTTTAGTACTAATTTGGGAATTATTAAGTATGCTATACATGTTTGTGGTTGGCAAGTGAACTTTACTTTGTTTCCTATGGTGTTGGAACTGTTTTTGTGTAGTGGGAAGTAGTGTAATTTTTCTTACATGTTGGCTCTGAAATACTTGATGTGGTGTTGAATCGGCTTAAAACGATTTTATCAAATTTTATAATGGCTGGTTCAAATTGCAGCTTATTAAGTACGTATATAAGGCAATCAATGAATGCCTGTTCAGCTCTCTTGTTGAATTTTAATAAACACAGCTTTTTATTTCCAGATTTTATTTTCTAGTCAGAACATGCCTAATGTGATAGTTTGGCTGAAGAGTATTGGTCAGACGTTACTGTGTGCCTTAAGTAAGATTTTTCTGGAGAAAATTTATGAAGAGAGGATATTGCTTTGTTATATACCTTCATCGCATGATGCGGTGTATTTTCATTAAGATTTTCTTCTAACGTATGAAGTATCTTTTTAAGTATAACTATTCTAATCTGTAGTACAACAATAAGAGAAAGAAAAATTTGCTGGTGTCGGATTTTGCTTTTGCATTTTGAAGGAATTTATGACAACAAGAGTGTAGAAAGTGAGATATCAGTTACAAGTTGATTATGAAAAATAAATAAGAAATCAAAGATAAGGAGTATAAAATAAATAATATTTTATATATATTGAATGTAATTATTCAACAAGATTAATTTATCTTATGATACAAATGCTTAAACGTGTAAGCCATTATTCAAAATAAATGCCAACGAGACACATAACAATATTATTATATTTTTATTTGACAACAAAGGCCACCTGCCCGATAATTGAAAATGTCTACATACAATTCAAAACTTTGGATATGCAAGGTTGAGTGAAATTGTGACTAGCTGCAGTTGTTTGTTGATAATGATAACGGTAGAGCTGGTATGGGTTGAGAAAGAAAAGTGCTTTTAGCAACAAATAGAACCATTTTTTTGTGGTAGTTATTACAATATTTAAAAAAAACATAATTTTGTTTAGGAAACCGGTGGTAACTTCGAATGTCAAAAATTAATTATTATCTGGGGAGTTATCTACATCCACATTCACCCTCATATTTAAGATAAACGTAGTCACCATTCTTCGGCTTCTTGAAGACTCTTCCAGAACGCGTTTCAACGTGTCGTGCTGGTACCTCGCTAGGTTTCATTTTCATATTGTGCCGGTCTCTTTCCTCCGTTGTCTCGCAGTTAGGTTTCACTTCCTTTTCACGTTTATTTGGTTCTTGCAACTTTTCCCACATTTTCTAGTCAGAACTCTCCTCAGACTCTTGTAACCAATTTTGTCCCTCAGTGCAGCTACAAACCAATTGTGCCAGAGGCCCAATCGTGACAATTTGGAGTGTCTATTAGAATATCTTCATTTAAACCCAATGGTTGTTCCAGTGAGTTAGAGGTAGTCAGTCGCTTAAGCATGAGAGAAAACTGGACATATGTAGCCAGTAGCTATGTCGAAAAATGTTATATCCTTTGATGAGTAAACGACCATCTTAATGTATGGTAAGAGACTGCTACGTTTCGACAAGAATGCTTTTGTCCAGCTCGTTTAAAGATAAAAATGCCCGTGGATGATTGATTTCTAGTGTGTGTGAACTGCAAAAGAAGATGAATTAACTTGTACGTCACATTCTGTATCAGAAGTACGTCAGAAATGGGTATCAATTAATAATCAGCAATATGCTTTACTTGTTACGTGTTGACTAAACCAATATTTAAATCGGATATGCTTATTAAAAACATTTTTTTACTTTAATTAAGAAAGCTGTGTATGTTTGTATATATAATCTTCTGCTCTGAGGGATTGTTACACACCAGTTAACCATTGAATTAGAAGTTGAAAAATGTTTATGCTTTTAAAAATGGTTGATTTTGCGGGTGGTGGTAACAATTCTTCAAATCAAGTTTGAGTGTTTCAAGTAAACCCAAACACCATTCTATTTAGTCAGTCGTCGAACAACATAGAAAAACTACCGTCTATCATACGTACTGACGTGTTTCGACCTTCCATGATGATCATCAGAGTACGATGGCAAACTGATTAGCGAGGATCAAACTGCATTGAATATATATGGAAACAAAATTAGATATGCGGTTAAAACCGGCATTCATTCTATTACACAATGAAGATTACAAATCAAGTTGTAATTAAGAAATACGCTTGTATTGCTTGTCCACCTGAAATGAACTTGGAATGTCCGAATCCCTTCTGATGCAAATGCCTTGTTGAAGTTACTCGTTATCTCTGATAAAAGATGATACTGTGATATGTCAGGGAATAGAAGAAATCTCAGCATCGGAATGATGCTTATTTGAGAAGGTTCAGCGGTTTCGAAACAACCCAGCACACGCCGTACCAGGTCACATACTTTTCTTTCTGCGATTTCGAAAGTTTAATAACTACCTCATAGTGTAATTGAGTTTAAAATGTTCGACTTCTTATTCGATAAAATAAACACACCAGGTGAGATGCGCATACTTACGGGCCAACCAGTCATTATAACAGAATTTATTAATCGGAACGCCGTCATGAAGTTTATTTCGCAATAATATTTTGCACGAAACAGTCAAAAGCGGCTGCTTATACCAAATGTATAATGGGTAAAGGACGTAATACCGGATACTACTGATCAGTCGTCAGTAAGCACGAAATGAATATGCACATGAGATTATGCTGATTTTTTTTACTCATTCTGGTCATATTTAAAATGATTTGTTATAAGGTGCGCAACACCTAATACATAATAAGTTCAAATATAGTCTTGGTTATGTGGGACGTGAATGCTAAATTTGGATGCTTATGTAACGCAGACTTTCTTTTACATGGAATATACAAATTAAGCTCGATGTGCAACGAAAATGGTGAATGAATGTTGGATAGCTGCGCCGAGCATAGTTTGCACCTTATCGGCGCTAACTTCAGATGTAGTGTAAGTCGTTATGCAACACGGTGTCCTGCGGAGCCCACAAAATGTTGTCTCAAAACATGTAGCAATTGGTAGTGAATGACGTGATTGCATCGAGCACTATGGCTCGCTTTGAAATACACATGTCCACTCTACTCATACACATATCCGCTGCAGATTAACACATATAGTTTCCTGAAATCTCATTCAGAATAATTACACAATCAATGAATGCGCGGGTCGTTATAACAATTCCTTAAAAAAATCAAGTTTGTGCCATTGAAGTAAACACCAATCCCATTGTATTTAACCAGTCGTTGAGCAATATAGCAAAACATGTCAATCACACGTACTCACACGTTTCGACTTTCCATGATCATCAGAATACGACGGCAAACTGACTAACGAGGATCAAACCGCAATACATATATATGCATAATTAAGAATAATCCTTAAGTAGACGTAAGAAAATTCGAACCTTCAAAATGATGAAGATATTCTAAAATCGATGTTAACTAGTTTCGTTTGTAGAAATATGAAATGAAGATGAGATCCACTATGTACAACGCAGGTACTACTGTATGTGGTATTACAGGCTCCTGTAGAAATGATCTATTGAGATTCGAAAAGTTAGACGCGAAATTCCAGCTAGCTCGATTTACGTTAATACTCTTAGGGTTGTTAGATGTCAACTTAAGAGCAGTCTAAAAGTCGATTTCAAATCCTTTTTCGATCTTGGAAGAAGCGTTTGCATCAGGTAATGTTCTATGTTTGTTCCAAATAGTTCGTACGACAACCATCTAATTTCCGATAAAATAAATCGTCCTGATAGGCGGGCTAAACATGTCAAAGATCGATTTTCTTTGGAAACTGTGTCAGTTCCGATTCCCGAAAGTAGGCGTATATCAACAGTGTTGAATGTTAATCTCGAACAACCATCCGAGTTAGCGAAAAGGGATACAATCTTATCTCTTAAGTGTCGCAAAGCTGCAGGCCCCGATGGTTTGCTTCAGAGTTTATTCAAGAATGGTGACGATATAATTTCTAGGGTGTTGACTGAGTTTTTGTGCCATGTAGAATGAGAAGACCGTGCCGCTTGCTTGGAGCAAGTTGATCATCATTCCTAGCCTCCCTTAAGGCAATTGTACAGTCTTTACTACTCGTATCAAGGCTATCTGCTTCTATTAACTTACGCCATCTAAGCGCTTTGCGTGAATTACACACAAAAGAAGAATACGCCTAATCTCAGCTGGAATTAGGTTGTTTAGGTAAAATTTTATCCCTCGGCGGGTTCTATCACAGCGACATGTATATCACAGTCCCCTAACAGCCGTTTGTGTAGACCTCAAGGGTGCAATTTGCTCAGCGGACGGCAGCGTTCTTTCCTCATATTCTGTGAGAAACAAGTGTGCTCACTAAATTTGTAAATATTTTACATTTGCTCTGCACAAACACTTCCGGTCGAGTTAAGGTCTACAAAAAATTAATACAGCTTCACTGCTAACAGTTGTGCTCGTCAAGATTGTCTGTGATGATGATGACCATTTGTCCAGGACTCGTTACCATATGACGTGTGCTTACCTGGCACAATCAGTGAATGTGACCACGTCTTCTGGCCACTGGAATCCGATTGCTTTATCTACTAATGCCAGAGCTTTTGAACACGTGTTGCCTGCTGCAACGTTAATAGGAAGTCGAATGCTCTCTCTGGTAAGCTTTTCAGCAAGTTTGCCACCATCCACGTGACGGATGAGTACAAACTGCGGATTAACGTTATTAATTATTATTGAGCAGCATCAAGTTTTAAAACCCTCTTTGAATTGTCGGCTCATATTTGACGTATTGTCAGTGGTCGATCTGCCAATAGTGTATGGATTTCCTCGAGTTTCTGAAGCATAGACTATGAAATGAGTAAATTGAGGTGATTCAGGTAGGGCGTGTAGACAAACCTCATGTTCTCTAAAGCACTCAACTTGTGTCACCGATATCAACGGCTCATCATCACTGCTTTACTAGACTACTCAGTTGCTTTCGATTCTGTGTCGAGCACGATTTAATGATAAGCTTCGTTTAATAATGGCGACATAGTCAAAATTGTTCGAGTACATTTTGCCAGCTAGACCGACTCAACAGCCTGTAGTCGCACTGGTAAAGGCATTCTGAACGTTTTGTGAACATCGCCGGTATTCTACAAGGTTGTGCCACAGGACGCAGATTGTTAAAATGTTTGTCAACGAAGTCTGCTCGGATATCGGCAACCCGCCATCGGTGGCCGACTTTTCTTACTTTGAATATGCTGACGGCGCTTTCCTTACAACTGCCGTCTCATGGCTACGACAGTTCAATTAATAGACTTGTTTTCGTCCGTGACATGGCCAAAGCTCTTATAGAGCTTCTGTATGTTAGGTTCAGATCAGTCAAAATCAGCTTGAATTTGTTGACCTTTCCTCTTCTCGCTAAATTAACTGTCTCGCGTTGGGTAACCAGTTTTTTGTTTACGTATTAATACGTTTTTTCAATCAATGAAGTGGTTAAAACTCATTGTTAGAACAAATTTTGCTAAATGCTTTTGCGTGCAATGCTGTTGCTTACTTGTTTATTCGCGTAACTTGTATTTAGTTTGTTCTTCCGCAGTCACGCCTGTGGACAGCTGTTGTCCTAGTCGGTTAGCATTACTCTTGTGTCGCAACTCCGGGATGTCTGCTGTGCTCAAAGAAGGCAGTTTGACCAAGTATTCTGGTGAGTGTTTTGGAGTTGGGGAGCGCTTCTCCTCTTACCACTTTTGATATATTTTTAGCTTCTAAGTTGTTTTAAAATATGCATTTTTTAATAACAGCTTTAAGTATCCAGTTGTCGCGATGTTTATGTAATCTTTCCGAGCCTTTTATGAGTTATTTTTTTGAGTAAACTCTGATTTACCAAGACTCAAGTAGAACAAACAAGAAAGTGACTCGCTTTGTTATCTTCGAAGAGACGAAGCCTAGTTATTTTCATTAAATTTGAGCTCATTTTGTTGTTTCTCGTTTAGTTAATTGTAGCATCCCTGCTTTGTTGTCCTTACTACCTCGAGCTTTATTGCAGCTCATTGTGTGAGGGGCTCCTATCACTGTTCGGATGTGTGTATCCTATTCTGTTTTGTTTTTCACAGAAGGCAAAGGCATATGGCGTACGGTTTATGCAAAACTCCTGAAATCTGGATGGTTTCAGTGGTTTGACAACATTGGTTCGGCCTCATTCAAGCGTAGTGTCAACCTACACGTAAGTTTTCTATGGAATGTTCAAGTTAAACCCTAATGCTACTCAGTAGGACTGTTAGCGTAAACCTAGTCGATAATGTCACTCAGATTTGTCATGCTGAATTCACTTGACTCGATCTGGGGCTTTTGGCTCAATGTCTGTCTATTTGCCATGGTTTTGACGCCTCTTTGGATGAAAACAACCACACGTAGAATAAAAACTTTTTTTAATTTTACACAGCCAACTATTCTAACAAATTCTTTAAATCAAGTTTTCAGGCTTGAAGTAAACACCAATCCCATTTTATTTAACCAGTCGCCGAACAACATAACAAAACTACCGCCAATCGCACGGCGACTAGTTAAATACAAAATGGGATTGGTGTTTACTTTAAGCTCGCAAACTTGAATAAAAGAATTTTTACCACCATCCGCGCAATCAATTATTGTTCAATTGTCTTTTCTTCCAAATGGCGATAAGCATTATCACAAATATCATCGGAATTCTTGTAGCTAATTAATTTGGGCTATAATCTGCATCTGCTCATTTTGAGAATATTCGTTGGCTTGATTGGTGTAGCATACATCAATGTAAAATTCACTAAAATGCCTCAACAAATTGTTAACTACATTGAACTGCTGAAATTATGTTTATTAATATTTGCACAGCTGCATGATTTCCCTGTCCGCATTAACTGTACTTTAATCCCATATAAAAGTAGAACTTCAGTTCGGAAATGGTATAAAACACAGGAAACTCTAGGAAATGATCGGTGGCACCGGAGATTACATATTTCTCTAGCTGTAGACCAAATACTCCGGGTTCCAAACCCGGGCTGCCGCAATTTTTGTTACTACTGATGGGTTCCCGATGAAGATAAAGCGATGAATGACATTTGCTATCGTACGTGGTATTTTCAAATAAACATATATATATATATTATATAATGATATACGTATATGTGTATCTATTGATATATATATATATATATATATATATATATATATATATATATATATATATATATATATTCTATATATATATATGTGAAAGTGATATATATATATATATATATATATATATATAATGATATACGTATATGTATTCATTGATATATATATATATATTGATATACGTATATATTGATATATGCATATATATGAAAGTGATATATATATATAATGATATATATATATATATATATATATATATCATATATGTAATATAATATAATATAAAATAGAATGAAACCAGTCAAACGATGATAGCGATACTAAACGATGATAGCGATACTAAACGATGATAACGATACTAAACGATGATAACGATACTAAACGATGATAACGATACTAAACGATGTTAACGATACTAAACGATGTTAACGATACTAAACGATGTTAACGATACTAAACGATGTTAACGATACTAAACGATGTTAACGATACTAGACGATGTTAACGATACTAAACGATGTTAACGATACTAAACGATGTTAACGATACTAGAGGATGTTAACGATACTAGAGGATGATGACGATACTAGAGGATGTTAACGATACTAGAGGATGATGACGATACTAAACGATGATGACGATACTAAACGATGATGACGATACTAAACGATGATAACGATACTAGACGATGTTAACGATACTAGAGGATGTTAACGATACTAGAGGATGTTAACGATACTAGAGGATGTTAACGATACTAAACGATGATGACGATACTAAACGATGATGACGATACTAAACGATGATAGCGATACTAAACGATGATAGCGATACTAAACGATGATAACGATACTAAACGATGATAACGATACTAAACGATGTTAACGATACTAGAGGATGTTAACGATACTAGAGGATGTTAACGATACTAGAGGATGTTAACGATACTAGAGGATGATGACGATACTAAACGATGATGACGATACTAAACGATGATGACGATACTAAACGATGATGACGATACTAAACGATGATGACGATACTAAACGATGATGACGATACTAAACGATGATAACGATACTAAACGATGATAACGATACTAAACGATGATAACGATACTAAACGATGATAACGATACTAAACGATGTTAACGATACTAAACGATGTTAACGATACTAAACGATGTTAACGATACTAAACGATGTTAACGATACTAAACGATGTTAACGATACTAAACGATGATAACGATACTAAACGATGTTAACGATACTAGAGGATGTTAACGATACTAGAGGATGATGACGATACTAAACGATGATGACGATACTAAACGATGATGACGATACTAAACGATGATGACGATACTAAACGATGATGACGATACTAAACGATGATGACGATACTAAACGATGACGATACTAAACGATGATAACGATACTAGAGGATGTTAACGATACTAGAGGATGTTAACGATACAAGAGGATGTTAACGATACAAGAGGATGTTAACGATACAAGAGGATGTTAACGATACTAAACGATGATGACGATACTAAACGATGATAAGGATACTAGACGATGATAACGATACTAGCCGCTCAGCATGCGTGGCAACCTCCCGTTCACAGCTGGAATGCAGCCATGCTCGGGGCGAGCAGACAGGAAGGCGGCGAGGTCCGTAGTTGAGCTCGGACAGCCACACAGCCTCGTCACGCTCTGGGAGCCAGGCAGTTTCACATCATCGCGGTTCAACGCCCAGGGTCAGGGTTACCAGACGTCCCGGTGATACGTACTGTATGAGTGATCCCTAGAAGTTCGATCTAGACGATGATAACGATACTAGACGATGATAACGATACTAGACGATGAAAACGATACTAGACGATGAAAACGATACTAGACGATGAAAACGAGAGTAGACGATGAAAACGAGAGTAGACGATGAAAACGAGAGTAGACGATGAAAACGAGAGTAGACGATGAAAACGAGAGTAGACGATGAAAACGAGAGTAGACGATGAAAACTAGAGTAGACGAAGAAAACTAGAGTAGACGAA
>JAQBSW010014806.1:0-10977 GCA_029291075.1 Eudiplozoon nipponicum | reverse complement strand
CTATGGCGTTGGTATCAGGTATTGACACAAAAGCCATAGTTTTGGTACCCTTTGAAGGCATGGTATACATTCTATATATATAATGATTTGGATTTATAATCGCATTGCCGAAGACTTTCTAAGATTTTAGCTTCACTACCCCAGGTTTACACATTGGAATAAGAGATTGTACCGTCCAATTTTCCCGCATACCTCACACAGATATATAGTGGGTATAGAGACTAGCACCAGTTCATACTGACAATTCGCCAGTAAGTACAAAATAAATGTACACTTGAGATTATTCGTTCCGTTCATGCTGTCATTTTTTTATCCTTCTGGTTATATTTGAACTAATTATTTTAGATTCTCAACACCTAATACATCATTGGATATATTTTAGATCTCAACAACTAACATTATTTAGCTGTTTACATGGTGTTCGGCCACACGGCATGTAGAAAATAAAAGCGGCGCTACAATGGTTTGAGAATTGCAAGGTGAAGTGTCGCCAAATTAATTATTTGCTTCCTGGGAAAGCCCCATCATCGAATTCAATTTAATTAAGATCAATAGAACAGGTACTTTATCGTTGTTGAATTTAATGTCATTTGCGTTATATATAAATATAAGAAAGTGTACAATCGTTGCAGTTACAGTAAATATGATTATGACGTATCCTATGATTAAGTATTTTTTAACCACACAGAGCGCTAGCTTTTAGTTACTAATCATACCAGGTGATGAAAAAGGGATTACGAAGTATGCAATATGTAGAAATCATAGAAGCTCATCGTGTTATGCAATGAATATTTAAATATCAGTTAGACATTAGAAAGTTAATTGACTTGAAGAATCAGAGGCGCATGTGAAAGATTGTATAGTGCAACGATCAGACTGTTTGATAAAAGGATTCAACCTATGCATGCAAACGGGAGGGATTATTGCGCATTGCATTGTAATTGAAAATTTGGATGGTTAATTTAATTTATGGTAAGTACCGCGATAATTAGGTTGCAGTGTTGCTTTAGCAACGTCGTTATGAATTATAAATTCCCTGCCATTGTGCAATTGCGGATGTATGATATCTAGATATGAGATTTGTCTCGGATAAAGGGCTGATTTTATTGATGGTTTGAGGTCGAAGGCACGAGGCGCCAAATTTTGCATTTTAATGTGAAAATTGTTAACTTAAGTACTGACTGGATATGCGATAGTTTATATAGTGCAAAAGTTGTGCCGCAAACATGCGGGAAGATCTGAGCAAACATGAACGCAATTCGAGAAGCCAAAGTGTAACGCATCTCAGTTGCCGCTCAAAAACGAGAATGCCAAATAGATTTCCGTTCCATATGCATTTTTTGACCATACAATGTGACCATGAGAGATAGGCGACGGCTTTTAGTGTTGCACATGTTCGAAAACAAAAGGTCGTTCTAAGACGGTCGGACGGAAGTCATGTAGCTCTATTAGTTTTTATCTTGTTTGGTACACCATAATTGGCTTACCATGCAGGGATGAGATCATTATTGACTTCGTCTTCATAAATGGCACCGAACAGTAATGCCACAGGCTATCAAGTAAATCTAATGCCTATATATATAAGATAACAAGATTTGAATCTGAGTAATATGAACAATATCGATTTGAGCAATGCTGAGCGTGACGTTGTTGCGGGGAAATTAGAATAAATGTCCCGGGTGTTATTAGTCTTCTCGCATATAGCACAAATTGAAAAAAATTTTCTTGCGAAACTCCTAAGTTTATGATTTCAGAAATAATATGTTTAAAGTCTTACATTTGCATTACTATTTAAGTAAGAAATTGATTTAATGGAGTCAAATATGTTTCTCTGAATATTAATCGAAAATATACGGTGTAGCCATAAAGTAAATTTTGGTCACATTTTACTAGAGTTTACGCACGAAGACAGCAGTAGAGCAAACTGCTGATATTTGAGTATTGGATTTCATCTGAAGGAGTCGACTTGATGAACGTACGGCATCAAGTTGTACTCTAAATGGCGAGGGCGGTTGTCTCGAGAAGTCTGACTCAGAAAGCCAGTTCGCAATCATGTTTCGATCGCCATTCACTTGAAAGCTGTATTCCTACTTGAGCGGGATACTTCACATATGTTTAGGATGCATTTTGTTAGAAGTTGAATAAAGTGCCATAATCCGTGAAAACACCAATCTTTATTTTCCAATAATGCCAATAAAATGGCGCATTGCATTGTTTTTTACTAAAAGCATAATATTTTATTTCTACCAGTTGTAAAGTGCGCGAGTAAAAATATATTCGCGTCTGAAATTCTTTCAATTTATTTTCCAATTTGACGTCAGTCACAAATTTTAAAGCATTAGTGGTAAGTATAAAAGCTCATATGAGATACGAGTATGCTATCATAGTAAAATTTGCCAACGATTTGAATGAATGACGAAGCTGTTCCTCATCATTTGCAGACTAAAAATAACTCAATTCCTGCTTAGTCCTTTCTTACTCTTATGCCGCCCACATAACGGATACAAATGATTTGATGGGCCAGGAGCTAAATTGAAGTAATAGTTCAGAGCGTCTGGGATTTTCTGCAAATAATGACTATCTTAGGTGACAAAATACTTTCCTAATCAAATTATTTATTTGCGAATGGAATTAGATGAATGACTTGTAATGAAATGCGAAGTTATAAGAAATCAAATAATATAGTTGCTATTTGTGCTTTCATAACTAAATTCGAATTCGCGCACTGGTTAGCAGCAAAGTTCATTGTTAAAATTTAAAGCATTAGATATGATAGGTAAATCAGATATGACAGCGTTATTGCGCTGAATCGTGTACATGCTCCTTAGATACAAATGAGCAGGGCACTAAACACAAGAAGAAATGTCATAGTATGCGAATAAACTGAACTGCGTGTTGATGACAGACATTTTGGATACCTAAACATTAAATGATTGCGCGGGTGGTGGTAACAATTCTTTAAATCAAGTTTGCGAGCTTGAAGTAAACACCAATCCCATTGTATTAAAACAGTCGTCGAAAAACATATCAAAACTACCGCCAGTCGCACGCATTGATGCTTTTCGACCTTCCATGATTATCATCAGAGTACGACGGCAAACTGATTAGCGATTGTCATACCGCATTACATATATGTGGAAAGCAAAATTAGATATGTGGCTCCTACTTCAATTAGTTTCGTATACTTGTACTGACTGTAAAATTGGTCGCACAATTTCTATACAGTCACGAACATTAACTGGTTGCAGATTTCGGCATTCATATATATATATATATATATATATATATATATATATATATATATATATATAAATTTACACCTATTGGTGGTTTATATTTTGCTTAAAATTAAAATACTTGCGACACTGGTTTAATTGAAATTACCTGATCTGGTGATTTGACGAACGTACTAGTTTTCCAGTAGTTTTTCTTTTCAACAAATAATTCGTCTTTATTTTGTTCATAAAGTTTATATTTCACGCCACTGAAACAACATGTGCGCGTCTTATTTCCAGGAGAATCTTATTGGGAATTACTACTGACATAACATTTTCATAGGTCATACGGTAAATGTTATTAAATTCGGTTTGATTATATATTTTTAATATTACTTCTCTTCTACTAATTAGTGAAATTGACTTTCCAGATTTTATCAACGTTTAATTCGCCAACTATCTATTATTTAAAGAAACTGTCAATTACACATCACAAACAATGCTGGATATTTAAAATTTCATTATTGTAAAACTGATTAAATCATTCGAAACTCCAAATGTTTTAACAACAAAGTGTTTCTTTGTTTCACATTCAATAAAATGTTGTTTTATTTTCATAATTTCTTTATGTCCGCGAACACGATTTCATTATATAATTAAATGAAAATGTGTTGCACGGGAACTGGTATCGATTACTATGATAAAAATTTTAAATTTGATATGAACACCAGACCATTTATGTACATACATTTGTCAATATAAACTAAAAATTGAATATTTTAGAAAGGACACTTCATCCAGTACTGTCCAGAATTTGCCGCGAACAGAGTTTGAACCTGGGCTCGTCTGCGACGGAATTTCTTGCACGAACCAGCGGCTTGGTGGCTCAGTGGCTAGAGCGACATATTCCGAAGCAGACGCGCCTAGATTCAAGCCCTGTCCGCGGCAAAATTCTGGACAGTACGTGATGAGTTCTTAACAAGGACGGAACCGGTCTACTTGATAAATTGCCTTTTCTTAATTACACAATGCTTAGTTAAAACTGAAAAATATACGCAAAAAATGGGTCAGATGTTTATACCACGATCGCAACCTCAATCAAAGAAACGTCGGCAATTTTTAATACAATAAAAATGAGTAAAATTTTATACAAATTTCAAGAAATATTATTTTGATTTTAACAAGAATAAAACATACTAATTTGTTTACAGATACAAACAGCAAATCGAATCAAGCATTGGATTCACAGCGAATGCGATCAACAAAGAACTTTATTAAAACTGTTCGTGAAAGAAGTGGGCTAAATATTCCATTGTCTACCGCGTTAAGTAAAGGAATTTAAATAAGGAATATTATGGTAACATAAAAGTTTTGAATGCCCCAAATTTGCTCAATTTTTATTTGTACATTAGTTTGGTGCTATTAAAAAGCCTGTAATTTTATTTCATGAAATTTTTCATATTTGTCAGATACATTTTCATGCTTAAAATATATATCAGTTAATTTGCATGTTATACTTTAGTTAGTGAGGCCAGAAGTTTTTTTGGAATAAATAAAAATTTATTTTTTGCCCGGGAATGCTATCAACTCTGTAAATAGTTTATAGATGAGTAAAAATTTTATGATGTAGATTCAATTTTAATTATTCCAAAAATTTAATTAAAAATCACCTGATTCATATTTTTCAAATTAACAATTGACAGATGGGGTTTTTCGATTTGTAACCTTATTTCTGCAATATATTATATCACACTTATTTATAAAATCACAACGTGTTAGATTGATTATAACTGGTACCTTTACTCTAAACTCTTCAACACGGTGAGTGATATCCAAAAAATGTTGGATTTCTAAAAAAAACAACAGAATCATAAAGATTTTAGGTGTCAATTTTCGCCTCAACATCAGGTATATCATAGAATAGTCTTTCGTAACACAAATGTGGTATCCTTACTTACTGACGATTAAGTATGACTACATATAAGGCTCTTAATATCTGTTTATATATACGCCCAGGCATACGCATATA
The DNA here is from genome assembly GCA_029291075.1 of Eudiplozoon nipponicum. Taxonomy (NCBI): domain Eukaryota; kingdom Metazoa; phylum Platyhelminthes; class Monogenea; order Mazocraeidea; family Diplozoidae; genus Eudiplozoon; species Eudiplozoon nipponicum. The sequence continues at coordinate 5,733 of JAQBSW010014806.1, read as the reverse complement.
TATTTACATATACATTATAATATTATTTTTATATATAATATAATTATTTTTGTCAAACCCTTGCACGATAATTATTTTAAAATCAACCGTTATTCCTATTCTGCGCAATAAATCCGCATATATGTTATTTTCGCCAATTTAAGCCCATTATGTTCACACACATCAACGTCCAGAACATTGGTTAATTATATAAATATATATCTATATACATATATTTTTATTTATTTATTTAAGCCCGCTATAACTATATAAGCAACAGTGTGAGCTAACACATACGCATGTTCATTGTACTACACCTCTCAATAAAATTTGTAGGTACCTGTAAAAATCAACAAAATACGCATAACTTCAATTTCAATAGAACTCAATTCCCTGATTACCTATTCTCATCCTTTGTGCTGCAGATTACCGAAATTTTGTTGTGTGGTATACCAATAAAAAGAAAAAGGTATAATTATTATATTCATGCATATATAAATAGATATATAGTCAGCTATATACGATTCACACTGAATTAAATAGTGTCAATCGTTTTCCTTCCAAAACCAGTTACTATGGCACGCACAATATCCGTATCGCTCAGTTTACAATTAACTTACAAACGCCTAGATGTAAACTTTTTATCTTTAGAAATGAGAAGGTGGTTAACAAAAAGGGTCAAAAGAATACCACATTCATTCTGTGGTTGTATCAGATTATGTAGACATATGTAAAATTAAAACCAGAATGATGACCACAATCGCTGGTTAAAATGATGTCCGTTAATTTGACTATATTTGCCCAAGACTTTTATAGGCAGAGGTTTTCCCCTAACGATTATTCAAATAAGTTTGTCTTTTTAATTCAAGTTTAGCAAATGAATGCTTGTCTAACCCTTCAACTCTCCATTTCTGTTGTTGAAACTGCCATTTGTTTTCTTTGGACATCATTTTGGTCAGTGAGCGAGTATGGCATTGCACTTATAATTTAAATTAATTTGACTTTACTACTGAATGAAACGTTTTGAATGCGAGCTCTAATAAAATTCATTTTAGTTAAAAGATGTTTTATCAAATATATAAACCGTTCTTTCGTTTTAGTAGATAATTGTGGAGAAAATGTGAAAGAAACGGTTCTTGCATTTGGTGAAATTTCTTTTATCTTTGCACATGTAATGGGTAATATGAATATGATATACTTTTGAACGATATCATTAAACTTCTTAATTCTCCGCAAAAATGACTCTACATTATGTAACTAGTAAACCAGAAATTAAATATTTTACAATTTAAAATTAAAAAAATTTATGCTCTTCCTTATATGATATCTAAGCAGACACATTTACGTTATTTAAAAAAATATGTATATTAAAATTTAGCTCATCTTCATTTCCTTAATTTTAGGAATATTTTAGTGAAATTGTAGATTTAAAGATGACATGTGAGAAAGTGGTGTAATAAGTGCGGCATTAAATAGCATAATTTAATAGTATAAAATGCTATTAAACACTCTAACATTTATATTTTAACCAAAGATAGGATCTTGATGTAATCAACAATCCCATTATATGCATAAATTTATCAGTATAAACTGAGTATTATATAATGTAGCAAAGGCAATTCATCCGGTAAACCGGTTTTGTCAATTTTGGGATGAATTTTCTTTTCTAAATTAAACAATGCTTAGTTTGCACTGACAAATATATGTTTATGATGGGACTATGGTGTACACCAAGAACACAACCTGGATTAAAATAAACAATTTTTATCATCGCCAAAGCAAACAATGTTTAACACTCACATACTTTTTTGTTGGGTATATCCAAATATGAATGAATAACAAAATGGGTCATGTAAAATATATAGAGAAATACACCTTTGTAATTTAACTTTGGTTGGTCTATTGTGTAATGGATTTGAAATATTTATTTTGGTATTGATTAGCAACTAAATATTAAAAAAAAACTTTTGAGAATTGTTGAGACATATATGCATCTAATTTATAAAATCATATTAGTTTTTTATTATTCACTCTATATTAATTTATAAATAAAATGTATAATTTAAAAGCGATTTGTTTAAATTCAGTTTCTTATACCATTCTAATGATTCCTTTTCTTATAAAAATAGCGTTATCTGGATATTTCACATTAAAGAATTTGTTTAAAAGAATGATTAATTTCTGATATTATATTGAAATACTTTCTGATATAAATATAAAAAGTTAACGCTAGCATGCAGTTCATTATATTTAGATTAACGTAAACTATAACCAAATTTTCGTTTGACAACAGATAAAAATCAGTGCATTAGAAAGTGTAATCGCTTGATTAAAGTCATAAATATGGTTATTTTTGAATTCGCGCTAATTTAAAAAATTAAGAGTAGAAATACTGCACTCGGTATGTACATTTTTATTATAGTTATAGGTATAAATTGAATGCTAAACAACGTTCCACAATTCCCAAACCATTATAAAAAACATTTAAAATATTACAAAAATCGGAATTTATCAGGTTTTAATCCATTTCGGGCAAACAAGATGAAATCTATTGTTTTTGTTATTCATCCCATTATTACCAACTAGATGAAGAAAAATAATTAAGCCAGAATAATCTTTACTACTATCTTTTATATACAACTACTATTACAACTACTTCAACTACTACTAATACTACTACTACTATTACAACTACAACTACATCTACTAATATTAATACAAGTACTACTACTAGTGCTAGTTATAATATAACTACTACTAATGCAACTTCTACTACTACTACTTCTTCTACTACTACCACTATTTATAAATTTGAAGTTACCAAGATGGTTTTATTTTATTGGATGATCTTAAACATTTAACATTTATTAGAAGCTATTTATTATGCAGTTAACGACAATCGTTTAAAGGAAATAAATTGTCACAAATAAATTACTTTAAGAATAACTTAAACACGAATTTGTTACTAGGTTCGGATATATATTAGCTCTCCGCAACAAGCAGTATTTAACTGTTCAATACTAAGCGTTTTGCAAATAAAATTTTTGATGCTCATTTAGTGGAGCAGCAATTTACGTTCTCACCCCGCCTTCCTCTACATGACTCGTTCTTCCGTTTTTTCACTCATCTTTAACTCTGGTGTTCTGATAGGTCACTTCTTTAGCTTCTTATTAAAAGCTGAGTTTTCTTGACCGTAGAACAATTTTAATCATTTTTATTATCATGCAGCTATATTTATTGAGCATTTGAAGTTATCATTGATCTTTGTTTACTATTGCTACTTATATCTTTACCTACATGTTTGCACAGATTTTAAATATCCATTAGACAAATGGACAACGCTTCAAAACTGGATGTCTTGAAACGAGTCATCTTGTTCTTCTGAAAAGTAACACTCATATGCTTTACGCATTATGAATTGGATATGACTTATTATGTTTACTCTGCCATTTATTTCTGCATACGAACTATTATTTGGTTAAACACAATGTCATGTTAGATAACAGAACGAATTTATGTTTGTAGTGTCACAATTATCCTTACAACTGAAATACAATTAAGATAACTTTAACAGCTTGGTATGTGCGCAGGTATATCTGAAAATGAGGTAATAGAGTTAAAATGGTATATTAGTCTGAAATTAATGATAAAAATATTTAAAACAATGATATAATGAATGACATTAGTAAAATTATAAGTAGTAGCTGTAGTTATATTTGTACTAGATATATTTGTGTACCTTTAAGTAACTGAAGTCGAACAATACTCTGTAGTGTTAATATTGTTTGGATTATTAGTATCTCTATGAGTGGGAGTAGAAGAGTTGAAATACTGGCAGTATTTTACTAGTAAAATAAGTTGTAGTAGAAGAAATATTGATTGATTATGACTACAAGTGCATATATTTGGATTGTTTGTAGTTTTAGTAGTGGCAGGCGTTACTCTTACTGTTGTGCTAGTAGTAAATGTTATAATAGTATTAGTGGTAGAAGTATAATTATTTTAGACACTACAGTGCTTTTACGTGATGAGAACCCCAAAGACGCCAAGTCTGAAACAGTAATAGTTAGCTTCTAGGAGTCTGATAGGACAGATTTCTTATCCATATCTAATAAGTTTATGTCTACCTCTCCCTGATCCAAGCTATAAGTGACCAGAAATTCAAAATTACCTCTATATATATATATATATATATATATATATATATATATATATATATATATATATTCTTGAAATGCGAGCTTAATAAAAATTCATAGTACCCTTCTCGTGTGCAAAAACAAAAAGAAATTTTATCAGATATAAGAAACATTTCTTTCGCATGGTCTTCTCAAATATCTACTAATGAACATATCTTTATATATAAATTGGAAAGCAAAACAAGATAGAAATATGTGAACATAGAGAGAGTGTGAAAAATAGAAACCAATCAAATTGTGTGCGTCACATCCAGTTCAAGCTCAATGCTTGTACGTGCTTCTTCTGCTTACATAAATCCGGCTGCAATTTGTTTATCCATAAGGATTCGTATGTGGCTAGCTCCCTTTTGTTTTTGCATTTAGTAATTACTTTGAATGCTACGTCTGGAGAACATACGTGCGATGTTTCGATGATGTGTTGCGTAATAGCAGACGTGTATTCACCATTTGATTTAAAACAGGCGTTCAAGTTGCAATGTTCTCTCATTCAAGTAATTAACCGTCTGGTCGATCGGCCTACGTAAGTTGATCGACAACTTGCGTATGTATATTGGTAAATAATATTTGATATCGACATTAACGGCTGTTTCTCTTTGATTGCTGGTAAAGGCAAGTGTGTTACCCTAAATAAAACTCGTAGTTTGGCTGCATTAAATGTGCGTGTCAATGCTGCTTCAACTTTCTTTTGTGCCATTCGGGAAACTGCATCCCCCTTAAATGAGATGTTTAGGTAGACTGTTTTCTTTTCTGGCCCATAATACGTCTGTTTTTGGTTAATTCCCCTTTTAATAATTGATTCAACTAATTGTCTGGGATAGCCATTAGACATTAAATCGTTAATTGCTTTATTATATTCATTTTCTTTAGAATCTTGACTAACCAACCTGTCAATTCTTGAAAAGCAACCAGGAACTGTTGATAATTTATACTGAAATGGCACAAAACTGTTGTAATGCAAATACTGTGCAGACCATGTCGGTTTATGGTAAATTGTTCTGTTTAATTTACCATTAGTTTTTTTCTTTAATAGTACATCTAGGAAAGGCAGACAGTCATCTTTCTCGTGCTCTGACGTGAAACCGATATTCTTATGTGTTTTGTTGAAACTTTGAAGCAATGTTCGTGATTGCGACCTGTTCTTAAGTACAAGAAATATATCATCCACGTACCGCATATATTGAGCACATTTACTTATGTCACTCTTTAATGATGTATTTTCTAGGTGCCCTAGAAAAATCTCAGCCAACACTGGAGATAAGGGGCTTCCTATTGCGACACCATCAGTATGTTTGTAGATGTTTCCATTAAAACGAAATCGTACGTCTTTCGTGCATAATAATATAAGCTTGCGTAGAGTTTGACCTGGCACCGGCGATGGTAATATATCGTGTTCTACCGCTTTGACTATAATGTCAATGGTTTCATCAATTGGAACATTTGTAAACAAAGACGTAACATCAAAAGATACCATAAACTTTTTTTTAACATTTATATCTTGAATTTTGTTTACAAACTCAAACGAATCGGCAACCGAATGATCACCAAGTAGTTTACG
>JAQBSW010014805.1:0-10978 GCA_029291075.1 Eudiplozoon nipponicum | reverse complement strand
AACAGCACAGAATGTGCGGATTGCAGTTTTGAATGCTCGCTTTTATAGAAATATCTGTCCCAGTTAACAAAGGTTGTGACACCGTATGTAAATATATTTTATTCATCTTCAGTTGGTCGCCAATCCGATCGAAATTTTGTTGAGTCTGGTCGACAATGCATACATATATTTGCGGCTGCATATTTATTGGACATACGAAGAAACCATTGATAAACAAAATCCAGCAATATTTAACGCAGAAATTAATTAAAAATGCTTGGTACAGCCAGGAGAATCAGCTATTTCTGATCATACATTGAAGACGGGGTACCCAGGCAATTTGGCCAATTTCTCAATTCCACACAGCAAAATCAAAAAAATTATTATATTAATGAAATTGTTTATATAAAACAACAAGCACCCAGTGTAAACACTCAAAAGATTCATTTTCATGATATTTAAATCGACTGTTCACGAATCAGAAAATCAAAAGAAAGTTTACTAGCAAGGCAAGGCCAAACACCCACTCGACCGGAATCAACAAAAATCGGTCGGAATGGCAAAAAACTAACGAAGAAATCACAGTTCCATATACGGTATCACAAACATTGATAATAGCGACAGAACTTTCAAAAAAATATGAGCGTTCAACACCACAATCCGAACACATTGCGCAGCTACAAAGTGCACATAACAAAATTCAGGAACAAGGCGAAACGAAAGACAACACTTGGGTAGAAATCATTGGTATGCTCCCAACAATTCCAAAAGTTGATTACCACACAATCCATCAACACAAGAATGATCAGATTTCAGACATCACTTTGAATTACAGCGAGAAAAACCTTTACACGCAAACGGACAAACAGAGAGAGAGGCATACGCAAATACACTTACTTATCAGAAGTATAACCAAGTCAAACTAGTTGCCACTGACATAATCAAATGAAAAACCCAGGATTTATATATATATATATATATATATATATATATATATATATAATATAATATATATATATAATATATATTTATATATATATAAATTCTTATAACTTAAGCTATAGAATATTTGGTTTTAACCATTTTGAGTAATCATGTTCTAAATGTCGAGATTTCTGCAGAGGGAAATTAAAAGCCACAGAAAAGTAAGATTGATAAAAAATACTAAGATTCAATGTAAAACCGCGAGGATCAAAGCGTAGATGATTCAATTTAGGCTCCAAATGCTATTCTTCAATGGCTAAAATTTGGTCAATTAGACGAAAACATTGGTCTCTATGATTTTAGAATTATATATATATATATATATATATATATATATATATAAATTTAAATGTTGCCGCGCATCCCCTTGAAATTATCATTAGATTTAATAGGGAAAATCTAGCGCAAGAATTAATTTAAAACTAAAAATGACAACAAAATAAGTACAGTAAATTGTTTATGCGTGAAAGGCTAAATTAAAAAAAAATGCAGTTAAGCATGGACCTTGGAATTTCCATAGCATATGCAGTGCTCGAACAAATTTTATTAGCCAGCAAAGATTCGGACTACGTCAATTTATTAATATAGCTTTCGAATATGGAAGCAAACTGGCACACCCAATTCTAATTAATATTGAAAAGAAATTTGTTGGCATTTCACAAATCTTGCAAGACAAAACATGTTAAGATATAGAAGTACGCACATGGACAATCTAATTTAGCAACCACTAAGTTTGTTTGTGCTCAGATAAGCGTGAATTCAATCTCCTACTGCATCTACAATCGTAATATTGTTCACGGTAGCAATTCCATTTATAAGGCTATATGCAGATTGCTGTGAAATTTTATCTTCCGCACTACGTTTGAGAAGTTTGTTAGTAGAATCTATCGTAACCATGTCAAAATAATGAAAGGAACATTGGTTGCGCGGGCGTAGATAACGATTTCTATAATCAAGGTTGCGATTTTGATATAAACACCTGATCCATTAAATGCATATATTAGTCAGTATAAACTGTATAGTGCATAAAAGGAAATTCATCCATTAAACCGGTTTCGTCCTTATTTGGACCTGATCAAGTGCTAAACAGGATATGCAGCGGACAGGGTTCGAACCTGGGCACGTCTGATTCGGAATCTTGTGCTCTAACCACTGAGCCACCCTACGGCAACAGAAAGTTCTCGTAGAAGTGCACGAATTAAAATGTAGCAGTCTGGATAAAAATGGAAGTAGCATTCGAGCCGCAGAAGCGAATCTGTAATTATTAAAAAAATTATTTTGTTTTACTAATTATGCGAAAAAACTCCTATAAATAATTGAGTCGAAAAGCGATTTGTGTTGAGCAAAATGGCGTATAATAGTTTCGAAGACTTATTAAGTATATTTTCAGTACAAATTAACACACTGACTTCGGAGTTAGGGATGATTAAGTATTGGCTTAAGACACCATTATAGTTAATTCAGAGGGAGTCCGCATAAACCACAAAATTAATAACTGTGAATTCAACACAGATAATGAAATATTCTAACATCAGGTGCATATAAATTATACATTATGGATATATATATATATATATATATATATATATATATATATATATATTGTCAAACACAAAACGTTGCATTGAATTGCAAATTAAATATTTATACTTAACTGTTTTTGGTCATATTGTGAAGTCCGCTCTATTGATTGTAATAATAAAGACCGGACATCGAACCGTCAAGTATTTTACTGGATGAATTGCCTTTTCTACGCTATAAAATTCTTAGTTTATACTGACAATTGTATGTAATTGATGGGTCAGGTGTTTTTGTATAGATCGCAACCTTGATTATTGTAATGAGTCAAAATATGCTAACGCTAGACTGGAATGCAATCTTTCATTTATGCATACCTAGGAAATTGTATCGTCCAGTTGTCCCACATTTCTTGATTGAATTTATAGTAGGTATAGGGCTTAGTACTGGCTCCTGTTGACGAGTTGTCATAAAACATGCAATGTTTATGGACATGAACTGATACCTTTTGTTGAATCGGAATTTATTTAGTCCTTCTGTTCCCATCTGAATTAACTTGTTACTAGGTACGCAACATCTAATAAACAATTATAATTTATGCAGTTTATTACCTCTTTACCACTGTATTGCAAGTGAATATACACTGGTTTCTTATCAAAGTAAATATATTCACAGCGGATTTATTATCTCATTAAGTTCGTACTTATCTATAAAATGCGATGGGCAACCGTCAATGGTAAGAGTGTTACGCATACAATCCAACTCGGCGGTAAACAATCTGGCGAACATCTGCTCAATGTCTCAACTAAATTAAATTTAACATTTCCATGGGCAATGACTATTGAAATGTAATATTGTGTTATCCTCATTTATATGTGAAACAATGACCTAAAGTATGTGCTATAAGTTTTAAATTTGAGCAACACATCTAGGTAAGTACATTTATTCTCATAATTTTCAATTTGTAAACAAACATTCGAATACCAATCACTGTGTTCATTAATCAGTTCTTCGGCGTGTGCACGGCTATCAAAGGCTAAAAATAGACAATCAACATAATGTTAAATACTGTTTGTTGCGGAGAACCCTATATATATGCAAGTATGTATTAGGTGTTGCGAACCTAGTAACAAATTAGTTCAGTTTTGACCGGTAGGATAAACCAAAGGCAGCATGAACGGAAAGTATAATCTCACGCACATTCGTTTCGTGCTTACTGGCGGCTCATCAGTAGGAGCCGGTATTACGCCCTTTAACCGCTATATATTTGGTAGAAGAGTGTGGAATAATAGGACGGTACATGTTGGTACCATGTACCGACTCGAAAACCATAGTGTTAGCAACATGTACCTTTTTGGTACAATAATGTTGGTATCGGTTACTAACACAATAGTCATAGTGTTAGTATCTTTTACAGACTCGGTATATATATATATTATATAGAGTGAGTTAGCGTTGAAGAGGCATTGTCGTAGACTATATGATGTTAGCTTCACTATTGCAGGTTTACACATTCGTCTAGGAGATTGTACCGTCCTATTATCTCACATTCTTGACCCAAATATATAGTGGTTAAAGAGCGTAATACCGGCTCCTACTGATGAGTCGCCAGTAAGCACGAAACGAATGTGCATGAGATTATACTTTCCGTTCATGCTGCCTTTGGTTTATCCTTCTGTTCACAACTGAACTAATTTGTTACTAGGTTCGCAACACCTAATACATACTTGCATATATATTAGTTCTCCGCAACAAACGTTATTTAACTGCATATCAGCAAATCGACCACATCGTATTAAAGAGCCAGTTCCCGGGCAATAGTTTTGACGAATATAGTTGACCAATAAAACAGAATTGAATATTTGAAAAGCATAAATAAAGGAATCTTACAAACTACGCATCACTCTATTTAAAATTTGGGAAATAAATCCGGACATAAAGATAGATATGCTTATTTTTTCCGTAAAGTGACATTACTAAATAATGACACAAACATCAAACGCACGCATCCAATAATTTTTGACTTTTAATTTGGCTAATTTTTCAACAGATTTAAAAGAATCTTTAGAACTTTACACTGAAAGGTGCGTGGATAGGTTAGCTAAACTTTTGGTCGATTTATTCATCGGCGTGCGTGTAATGGTAACAACTGATGGTTCGTTAACTCGTCTTTTTTAAAACTTACAATCTAAGCGTTCGTTTTCCAATTGGCCTCAGATGCTTGTGCTCGGTAAATGTGATCGGTCAATCTTGTAGCGAACAGGATAATCGCATCAAAACGACCCCCTATTTTGTTTTTGTTCGTGTCAAACTGAATGCCAATTGTAGATTTTAGCCAAGAAATTAAAATACCTTTATGATGATGGCATGTTCTTGGTCGGTGATGGTGCTGCTTAATAATTCAGAGAAATGGCTTAGGAATGTCAGATTAACTATTAAAAACGAAGTGTGCGGTAGTCCAGATTTTCTTGGTGGACTACTCAAACCTAGAACTAATGGAAAATAGAGCAGACCAGAGCTGTATAGCATTTTCGCTGCGAATTCTCCTACGCATTGCAAAGGAAAAATGGATTCGGTAAGACATTTTGAAATAGTATTTTGCCTATTTGTTCGCCATACTGTGTAATATTATTATTATTATTATATACGCAAACTCTTCGCATTTTATAGATGAGTATGAACTGTATGTGATATAATTTAAATAACTTTGAGAGCTTGGAGTAAACACAATTCCCATTGTATTTAACTAGTCGTCGAACAACATAGCTAAATTACCGCAAGTCTCACGCACTGTCGCGTTTCGACCTTCCATGATCATCATCGGAGTACGACGGAAATCTGACTAGCGAGGATCAAACCGCATTGCATATATACGGAAAGCAAACTTAGACATGCAGCTCTCATCTATAGTAGTCTTGTATACATTGTACATGACTATAAATGTCGGCTGCACAATTTCTATGCAGTCACGAACATTAAATGTTTGTAGCTTTTGCCACACAATTATATAGACAATAAAATTAAACAATAATTGATTGCGCAGGTGTTGGTAACAGTTCTTTTAATCACGTTTGCGAGCTTGAAGTAAACACTAATCCAATTGTATTTAACCGGTCTTCTAACAAAATATTTAAATCAATTTTTGTTTATTTTTATTGTCTATATATAAATATGTGTGTGAAGATAGGTAGAAAACGTTAATGTTCGTGACTGCATAGAAATTGTGCAGCCGACATTTCCTGTCAAGTAGAATGCATGCAAGACTATTAGAGTTAAAATTCACATATCTAATTTTGCTTTCCATATATATGTATAGCGGTTTGACTCACGCTAGTCAATTTTCCGTCGTACTCTGATGATGATCATGAAAGTTCAAAACGCTTCAGTACGTGCGACTGACGGTAGATTTGCTATGTTGTTCGACGACTATTTAAATACAATGGGATTGGTGTTTATTTCAAGATCGCCAACTTGAATTAAAGAATTATTATCGCCACACGCACAATCAATTATTATTTAACTGTATTTGATATTGTGCAATTTTCATCCGGTAAAAATGATTGAGGTAACATAACGACTTTGTATTTTTCTATGCTTCGTTCAGGCACTATTAGTATACCATTCTGCTAATACTGAAGATTGCTCAAAGAGTAAAAAAACTGAGATAAATTTTATTACATGTGTTATATTTTGTAATATTTAATTTAACCTAGCAGCATATTTTCAATGAGATCCTCTAAATATGCTTCGGTTCATCGTCTATTCCCCCCAAAAATGTCCTTATTGTTGCGAAGGATCAAGAATGTCCAAAGTGATTTGATCGTGAATCCAACCGATTTAATAATTGAACAAATAGATTAAGTTTGTTTAGAACGGAAAATTGCATGCAAAACGCAGCCTAATTTTCACAAGTAAATGAAATTTATGCGTCAAATATAATAATAATATAAGAATAATAATGAAATTCCTCATTTAACATACAGAAGTTACTCTTTCCATCTGCTTAGCAATTTTTTCTAGCCCATTTTAAATGGATTCATAAAAAAACATTTTATTTATACACATCGAGTGTTTTTATATAAGATATATATAGCACAGAATTATTCCAGCTATAGAATGTAAGAGATATTGTTTCGGAATTAAACTGCCCTTTATCACAATTTACTTTTTGAATTTTATTTGGACATGGTCTCCTAATGCTTAATATATTTTGTAGCACAAAACTTTGCTAATCTAGACAGACCAGTTACCAAAAAGTACAATATTCTTCTCTAACCGATTTTTTGGTGTCTAACATTGTTATCAGTTTACTGATAACTCCAAAATTCTGAGTTGATCGACACGTTTAAATTAGTTGTATGGGAGCGTTTAAGCGACAATTGTCTGAAATTTCTAGATAAAATTAGCCCTTTAAAGCAAAATGTATTTTACCAATAAGTGCGTAAAGGACAAAAGAATAAAAAAGTATATTGCTGGCGGTCATTAAATGATAACTCAAAGATATTTTTGTGACTGTTATTAATTTGACACGTTAGCGTAGTGTCGATGAAACAGATATTTCACTTCTTCTAAGCTACTTTTGTCATAAATTATCATTTATTATTATTAATAATAGTTATATATTCTTTGTTACAGAAACACAACATATGTAAATTTAATTATTATATATTGCACGCCCTGTTATAATTTTGTTCAAATAGGACTATGAAGATATATGAAAGTCCACATAGATATATAAGTTATACGACCGTCTGCACATGCGTTTCTCATTCACTGATGTCCGAATTCCCACGAGATATGTTAATAGAGGCAATCGAAATCGGTGGTCATAAAAATACGGTAATGAAGTTTATGAATTGTTATTCTAACAATCGCATTCAATGCTTCTTGAAGGAGCTTCTTTGTTGCGAACCTGGATTAATTGAAATTACCTGATCTAAATTAGTTATGATGAAAACAACGGTTATGAAAATGCACACACACACACACATGTGACACGCAATATCTAATGCGAGGTCAGTCTGAGGTATATAAATATTATGACTAGAGGAAATAAAGTGCTTGATACATTTTTTCGTTAAATGCAATTGATGAAGACCTATGGTAAAGTAGGTCGAAATATTTTGCTAAAGGAAAATTACTGGAACAATGCAAGCAACATTCAATGCTTGTTTTATTGAATTGCTAAAAAGATTGCCTTAACGTCGCAAAGTAAAGTGAAGATCAGACCGCCATCAGGTTGTCAATTAGTGGATGAAATAGTTGTCTTTTATGTATTCGACAATCTCTTTAACAACAGACAGTATAGGCAATTGCTCTTGATATATTGTTCAACGACTGATTAAATACAATGGGATTGGTTTTTACATCAAGCTCGCAAACTTGTTTTGTAGAGTTGTTCTCGCCACTTGCGCAATCAATTATTACTTAATTGTATTGCATATATATGTAGCTATGGTTAAAGTTGCAAACAGCTAATGTTCGTGGCTGTATATAAAATGTGCAGTCGACATTTTTTAGTCACGTAAAATGAATGTGAGACTACTAGATGTGAGAGCCGCATATCAAAGTTTGCTTCCTGTATATATGCAATGCGGTTTGATTCTCGCTAGTCAGTTTGCCGTCATACTCTGATGATGATCACGGAAGGTCAAAACTCATCATTACGTGTGACTGTCGGTAGTTTTGCTATGTATTTCAACGAATGGTTAGATGCAATTTGATTGGTGTTTAATTCAAGCTCGCAAACTTGATTTAAAGAACAGACAATATATTTTTTTTGAATATAAATAAAGAAATAATTTATACTCCAATGCACGATTTATTTGTCAAATCAAATCACAAACGTAAAAAAGTGGATTTATTAAATTTTATAAATGACAAGGTAATTTTATAAATCTAACGTCACTGTTACTTCCGGGCTTTAAACCTACTCAAGCATACATTGCATTGAATCATAAATAAGACATTAAGAATGTTAATATTGCCATGATTTTGACTGATTTGGTTCATTCTAGCAAATTTACATTCTTTTACTTCTGCGTCTCGACTGGATAGTTATCCAAGCAAGTCCTAAATAAAACTGCAGTTCTGTGCTCGATAGCTGTCAAGGCTTAACCAAACATGGCAATCTTGTAAAGTCAATGTTCAGAAGTTTAAATTTTGTCACTATCTTCAAACCAGCAAAACGTGAAACCGAACAAAAGAATTCCGCAAAGATGTATGGCAAACTGAAAATTACTAAAAACACGATAGTTCTTGGACCTACTCCTATGCAGCTTATGAAAATGATAAGTTTTCCGCAACACAAACCAGCTAAGTTTTTCGACAAAACTAAAACCACAAAGTAATGTTAGATATAAAAAAACAACAAGGAATCTCTCGATCTAGCACAGAAATGGGGTAAACTTCCAAGAAATCAAAGTGATCTCACTTCAAGTCTCATCATTCTTTGCAAAAACTCTGCTGAAAATTCCTCCCTTGTCGTAAGTTAGCATGAATAAAATGTCATTTCCTTTTTTCTAGACCTCACATACTCCTTACAAACATGTACGGAAAAGTCTAATTTTCCTTTGAAAGTATAATTTTTCGACATTTCGATGGTGTAACTATGAGAAGCTGTATTTCATCATTGCTGACTGAAGATGTATGTACCTTCATGAAAAAAGAGCCTATGAAGCATAATTGACCTTTGAAAACTTTACAACAAATATGTAGACCATCTACACTTGTTCATTTTAGAAAAGAAAGACACTAACATAATGAGGATACAAACCAATGATAGCAATCAGCATATTATATTTAACCTTGAGATATAGATAGATGACACTTCTTCCGTCTTTGTGATCCAATTCACTAGAAAGGGAAATTGTTATTTGACAATGGCAATAAATAGAAATTAACTTTCACCTTACAAACAAGAATGCAAAAAACCTAACATAGAGTGCCTAAAATTGCCTTACAAACTTTACGATTTACAGGCAAGCTTCCAGGTTGAAGAAATTTATTTAAAATTTCCCTAATTGAAAACGAATACATATTTGAGTTCCAAGATGATCATAAACCTGGCTACGAGGAATCCTTTGCCATTTCTCCTTCATTGTCTACAACTTTATATATATATATATATATATATATATATATATATATATATATATATATATATATAATTAAGAAGAAAAACACATTAATGACAAAGTGGATAATAACCAATTATTTCGAGAATACCAAACTACGCTTTACAATCTTTCATTTATATACTTTCTGGGTTTTCATTTGATTATGTAGGTGGCAACAAATCTGACTGGATTTTACTTCTACTTATTGTTTGGGCTGATGAGTAAGTGTATATGCGCAAGTATCTTTGTGTGTGCCTGTCTGCATGTATAATTCTTTCATGTTGTATTGCAAAGTGAATTATGAGATCTGGTCATTATTGTTCTGATGACTTTAGAGTTAACCAACTGTTCGCATTGTTGGCTGTTACGTGTACGAATTTTATTTTCCCGAGTGTTGTCTTTCGTTTCACCACTTTACGTAATTTTGTTTTCTTCACTTGGTAACAGCGATGTTGCGGATTGTAGTGTTGAATGCTCATATTGTTTCGACATTTCTGTTACAGTATGTGCATCTTTAAATCGAGTTTGCGAGTTTGAAGTAAACACCAATCCCATTGTATTTAACCAGTCGTTCGACAACATAGCAAAACTACTGCCAGTTGCACGCACTGGCGCGTTTCGTGCTTCCATGATCATCATCAGAGTACGACGGAAAATTGACTAGCGAGGATCAAACCGGATTGAATATTTTGGGATTGGTGTTTAATTGATGTTCGCAAACATGATTTAAAGAATTTTTACCACCAGCCGCGCAATCAATTATTGTTAAAGTATGTGCACCTGTGTTTTCCTCTTCAGTTTGTTTCTAATCCGAAGAGGTTAAAACAATAACGCAAGCGATAGCCTCATAATGAAAATGCGCCCGAAATCGCTCAACTAGAGCAACGATTAATACCGCTGTTTACACAGACTGCGATGTCACCAGGAAGGCACAGAACAAATTATAAACATGGGAAATGACAGGTAACAAACTTGGAAAGTGTGTGAATTACTTCAGTTGGCCGGCAACTCAAAAGGCTGATAAAGAAGTAGTTAAATCTGCAGCATTACTTAGTTATCCATTGAGAATGACGCCTACTCGCGTCTACACACGCCAATATACACCAATAATTCCTCACTTAATTGAAGAACAACAATCAAACAGCTTTTGTATCAAAAAAATAATGTAGCAGAAAATCAGACGGATTGTCATTTAACAAATCAGATAGAAACATGGGTCATCGATGTTTGGAAGATTATAACAATATTGATAACAATTCTCAAATTACATCGAGAACAGTGCACAATAGATTTTTTCCTAAAAATAAAATCAGATTGATACATAACGAATGGTCCTAATAAATTTCGCTGTAAATATGTAGACTCACAACGATAATATT
>JAQBSW010014804.1:0-10983 GCA_029291075.1 Eudiplozoon nipponicum | reverse complement strand
ACAGTGATGCATTGATAGAATTAATGTTAAAAATAAAATAAAAAAAACAAAAAGATCACCTTGGTATATCGATTGATAACCTACTTCAATTACCTTTAAATTTTATGAATGCGCTCTGCAATTTTATAAATAGAATTTTGAAGAATGGGAAATTACCAATCGATATACTAACAATAGTAGCTAAGCCTTTGCCAAAAGTAAGTAAGCCAACGTGTGCCAGTGATTATAGATTAATCTCTATTATCCCTTCGTTTTTGAAGATAATAGAACGATTGATACTTGATCATTTAGAACGTATGCTGCCGGCTGATTTCGATATATGCCAACATGGCTTTACGAAAGACAGGTCGACAACTACTAATATGCTCTCTATGTGGAAACATGTAATTACATTAGATGAGAAAAAGTTAGATGCATTAATTGTATTCATAGATATCTCAAAAGCTTTTGACTCTATATCTTTTGATGCTATTTTGAATGCGATTAATTTATTGAATATTGATCCGAATATTTTTAGATTACTTAGATACTATTTATATAATCGAAGAATGAGTATTCAAGTAAACGATTTGATATCTAAATCGAAAAGGGTAACAAGTGGAGTTCCACAGGGATCAAGTTTGGGGCCAATTTTATTTAAAATTGTATTTGCACATTTGGAAACTAAGATCCCTAATGGTCGAGTTTGCAAATTCGCTGATGATTTGAAAATAATCTTTTCAATTGATCCAATCAATGTCGAATTCTCCAAAAATAATGTGACACTAGATTTGTATGATTTAAGTAGATATTTGTTAACACTAGGGCTGAGAATAAACAGTAAAAAGACGAGAGCTTTAAAAATAGGTAACAGAACAGAATTTAATTATGTTTATTTTCATGATGCTGAGATTAATGATGTTTTTGAGATTAAACTTATGAAAGAAATTAAGGATTTAGGCATAACTATTCATTGTACGGCTTCTGCTGAGAGACATATTGAAAGGATAGTAGGCAGTGCCAAGAACAGATGGGCATTAATAAATAGAAATATTATATCGTATGAAATAAAATTTAAAATGTTTATAATATGGATTAGACCGATACTAGAATATGCTGCCGCTACTTGGAATCCTTTAACAAAGGGTTTGTCAAATAAGATAGAAGCTGTACAAAGAAAAGTTGTGAAACAAATTAGTCCTATCTCCTGCACTATATACGCCACTAGATTACAGTTTGTATCACTGCATCCTTTATGGTTTCGGAGAATGTGCTATTGCATAAAAGTTTTCCATTCGAACCAGTGGTCTGGTGCCTATATGAATCCCATAAGAAAGAGTCATGAAATTGGAACTAGATCTGGTCATTTTGCAATATCTCCACCATTGGTGTGGAATGTTGCGAGAAAGCTATTCTCTTTTTCAAAAATTTACAAAATTTACAATCAATTGCCAAAGGGGCTTAGAGAAACGCCTCCAACTAAAATGTCTTTTAAATTTTTATCTACCAAACTAGAAATAGTGTTCAATCCTGTTGATATATTTAATTTTGATTATGGTAATACTTTCTCATGGTTTAATAAAAGACAGGATTAATTGTTTTTCAGCAACATAATTTCTCGAGATTCTATCTTCAAATTTTGTATTATTAAAACTGAAATGTTATAAATTATATCATCTTGTTAATCAACAATGCACACAATCAATTATTAGTCATGGTTCCTTTTTTGCTTACAAAATGTTATGCTCAAATTATACCTTAAATTTTCCTAATTTTGATGAAGAATCTATCACTGTTTACAGCTGAACTTTCTGATGCTGATAAATTGTACAGTACAACTAATTGCACATATATATGTGATGTGATATCTTTTTATATTGTACATTTTCTAATTTTATTATTTGATGGAACATGTGTGGTTTGAATCCAAATAAAGATATTCTATTCTATTCTATTCTGTATTTTTGGAAGCTATTTTAAAAGCGACTGGTTCATATATATGTTAATAATTTATATCCTAACCAGTGTGAGTAAACTACGAATGAAAATTAGATCTATATGGAGATATTGCGAATCTATACTTCGCACTGTAAAGTTGAATGATGAATGTAATATTGCTTATATATACGTTATATTTGTCCACACATAAACAAGTTAACCTTCTTTGTACTTTTTATGTACCTTCTTGAGTCAAATGTCTTTCCCATAATTTATAAACACTGTTATTTGCAATATTTGATAGGCTATATGTAGTTTGAATCCAAATAAATAATCTATTCTTTTATTTAACTGTAGCAATACTTGTTTTAACACACGCAGTGATAATACTGAAGATATTTACCTGTTGATAAAGCGTATAAAAAGATTATTTATATTTATCTATTTATATGTGATAATTAAGACTGACGTTATGACTTATTGTACATAATTTTATGATGTGACATATTTTATCGAATGTTCATTTTATAATATTTTAATCTATCTGGTAGAAAATGTGTGGGTTGAATTCAAATAAAGATTTTTTATAAGAATAATAATCCATCAGTCTTAACTTCGCTCAACGGAAGCCAGTGAACCCTGCATGCGACACTCACATTCTGACTCTCCACAAGCTTCAATCTAGTCGACTTTATCCTAATCAATACTACCCTACAGAAACTGGAAACCCACGGTAAAGAATTCCGTCGGTCGGTTTCTGCAGCTGGTCCTCCCTTGCCTTTTAACTTAGACTCAAATTCTTCTGTCCGACACCAGAAAATCCCGCATTGATACTCGGACTCTTCACAATTTGTACTCTAGTCGATCCTTCCTTGTCCAATGGAATCTCTTTTCCATCAGAACGAACTATCACGAAGTTAACGAAAGAACTTCTATTTCTCAACTCAATCCCTCTCTGTGGTTCAATACTTTTCTAGTCACAATTAGATTCAACTCTACATATCCTACATTTGATTTGTACCTCATCATTTCAATTGTTTGCCTTTGTTGCCAAATATATTAATTATTATTATTAAAAATAGTAATAACAAAATTGTATTTGACAAAAAAGGACATCTTGCCCGACAATAAAGAAGATCAAGATACAATTTAAAAGTGATTGAGTAAAATAGTGACTAGCTAAAATTTTTATCGAAAATAATAAAGATGTGGCTGTTTGAAGCTGAGAAGGAAAATTGTTTTCAAAAACTTCGTGTCTGTTCATAGTGAGGAAAATTTAAATAGACTACGATAAAATCGACTAGAATAAAGCTTGAGAAAAGTCATGATGCCAATTCCTTCGTGCAGGAATTGCCGCCTTTATTTGCACGAATAAAAGACTTTGTTAAAGCGCAAGGAAGAACGAGCACCAGACATCGATAGTCAAATCTCATAAAAATAAATTTGTACCTTGATCTTGTCAATTGTCAGACCAGATGGTCCTTTTGCTAAATGAAGACTTATTACAGATAATAGTAAATTTATTTTGCTACAAAGGCTACCTGGCTTAAAAATTGAAATACTAATGTACAATTCAAAAGTAGGGATATGTAAATTTGAATGAAATGGTGACTAGCAAGATATTTAAAGATAAAGCTGATAATCGATGTGAAAGAGAAGCGCTTTCATCAATTTTGTGATAGTTTGTTCTGAAGAGAAAGAGATTCCAATTTAGTAGGTAAGGATCGACTAGATTATGGCTCGTGAAGACTCAGAGTTTCAATGAAGTATTTTCTGTTGTTAGATGAACTAGCTTCAGACATCGACAGTAGGAATAAAATAACAATAAATTGTATTTGGAAACTGAGGCCACATAGCTTTAAAATTAAAATTATCAAGATACTAATCAAAAGAATGAATATGTTGAAGTGCGAGTGGTGATGATGAGTAACTGCACTTCGCTGCTAACAACAATAAAACATAAAAACGTATTAAAAGAAAAATACTAACATAGTTTAAAAGGACAACAGCTTAAACTAGTTTTGAAAGTTCGATTAAAATACCTTCATTGCTGCTTCAAATAAGTCGGCTTTGAACAGCGATTGAGCAAAATAAAATTTATATTGATCTATATCAGGGTACAATTTATGCAATTGCTCATAACAATCGGATGCACTAACAAAGTCATAGAGATGATAAAAGCAGTATCCCAACAAAGATAAAGCTGCTCTATTAGATGGATGTATCAGAATTTGTTGATTTAGTATATTTACTACGTCACGATATTTTCTTTCTTTAATCAGCCCATAGATGCACGATGTGAATTCGCCTTCACGCACAATAAAGGATGATATCATTACAAACTTCGCACAAAACTTATAAGCTTGTATATATGGTTGTTTCCACCAGTTTAATTATTTAAAAAAACCGCTATTTATAATGTTTCTATGATTTAAATAATTGCCAACAGTATAAACAACACTAAATCAAATTAAAGCATGATTGTGGATTTCTATTGTAACGACACAAATTAATTGCCGATATATTGCGTAAATTAAATTAAATTTTATTTACGTTGCACCAATGAGAAAAAAGCGAAACTTGCCGTTAACCAATAGTGTGCAAGTAGACTATGGCATGGCTATTTAAGCACGGCAAATTTACCATGCAGTTCAGTTGTCGCATTTGCCTTCTGCTTTGCGTTACGTGTGCGTGCTGTCGGCTGTCATTACCTACGCTGGTTATTGGATTTGTCTTCACCAACAATTGGCAACATCCGTGACTCATCTTGTTGCTGTACAACCAGCGAGACGAGCCAATTAATGCAGAACTTCAACGAAGTTTCCACATCGAGATTACAACGCAACAACAGAAGGAACCACAGCCAGAGTCAACCCAAGGCTCTAGGACATCTTCACACTGAAGGAACATTCTCGGCATTTGCCGGAGAACGCACGACCGGCACTGTTAAGGGCCCCTATCAGAACAATAACTCTATATCCATAGCACCTTAACCGAGTTTGTAACGTCGTACGGCATTTACTTGAAGCTGGGGTGTTTACAAAATTGGCGACCGCGCCAGGATATTGAGTATTGAACTGTTTTTTTGGTATAAATAAAATTGACTTTCTTTTTAATTTATTTTATTTTCTTTACTCTAGCCGTGGTCTTCTGGGAATTTTGTTGGGTATATGTTGGTGGATTTCTGGTGAATTTTTTTTGGGGGGTATATGGTCTACGTACAAAACTGCACCGTATGTGCTCGACAGGCTTGATTGCCGAAAATTTCAATTTTAGAAGCAGTTACTGTGACGTATTTTGTGAAGGAACTAATTAATTTGTTTTCTGAGCTCATCCAACTGCGGGAGACCTTCAACTGTGGAAGCTGTTTGTGGGTAAGCATTTTGTTAAAGTATACATTTTCATATTGCTTCTAAATTTATGCTTTTAAGATCCCGTAAGATTGTTAGAATGTCAGGTCCAATTTTAGATATTGATGTTCCTGTTTGGGATGGAGATAGTGAACTATTCTTTATACGCGTGGACTCCACTTTCTCCCCGTTTCCTGATTATGGCAGTCATCAAAAACTGTCGTAGGTTTTTGCTAAACTACCTTCTGAATTGCAGCGACGGATTTATCCTAAGCTTGAAGCCATTAGGAAGCTACCTAATCCCATTTCGGGCCTACAAAACGAAGTAGAATCCTTGCTCGGGCCCACAGAATCTGAGCAAATAATAAATAAATACGCACAGCTAGACATGCCAAACCTTGGCTCCATCGAGATTTTAAGGGAATTATGGAAACGTTGGTATAAAACCAATATTTCTGACCATGAGACTAAGGTTGATTTTATTAACAATCTTCCACAATCATTAAAATTATTCGCCAGACAGCTTCCCAACACTCTCTCTATAGATGACTTACCTGAGAGATGTGAGTTAGAATATAGGATTTTGGAACTTAAGGTGAATCCGTCATCTTTTTGTCCACCGCCGCAAGATAACAGTCTCTCCTCTTTAGAGAGGATAGTAGCGAACATGGCTAAAGTTCTAGAAGGATTGGCCATAACGAAATCCGAGCTAAATCAAGTGAATTCTAGACCCAAATTCATACCTAAACCTTATTATAACGGTAAGCGGCGATCGAGATCCCCGCAATCCTTTAAAAGATATGCCCCAAAGACCTGGTGCTATAATCACCAGTAGTTTTTTATTCATGCCAAGTTTCTCTTTATAGTTCCAAAGTATTTCCAAATGAGTGTCAATTTTCACAGTTGACGGAAAGGACAACAGAACACAGGCGCAATGGTGCATCAAGATCGGAAAACGTCTGGCGCAGAAAGTAGATGACGTACTTTCTGCTCATCAACGGCATCAACGGCGTCATAGGGAAGAAAACAATTACAATCCGACATTCCTGTCGACCCTTTTCGTCCACGCCGAAATTTCCACATAGAGAGCCAAACGGACAACGCCGGTCGCAATCACCAGCCTTCTTGTTTAAATGACCCGGCCATACAGCCCAACGAACTTCTGCACCTTCTTGATTTCAGAACCGGCGTAGAATTCATCGTGGACACAGGTGCAGCAGTCTCAGTTCTCAAGGGTGATTCAATGGCCGAGATGTCGCTAGGCGTTCTTCTCGCAACAGCTACAGGCCAGCCCATACCTACTTATGGCTGCCGGTATCGCACACTCAACATAGGTCTACGACGTGAATTTTCTCACAACTTCATCATTGCCAAGGTCTCACATAATATAACAGGCCTTGATTTCCTTCTAAAATTTCGGCTCATTGTTGATCTTGCCAATCAAAAGATCATCGACCCCTCCACCGGACTTGAGCAAAGTTTTTGGACACTTGCTTCCGAGCGTTTGGAGTTACAGGTCATTCAGCCAACCCCAGTGCATCATTCAGCAGAGATATCAGCAGCTCTTCAAAAATACAAGTCGCTTTTCGATCTTAACAAGTCAGAGCTACGAGTCTCCAACACGATGCACCATATCGTCACAGAAGGACAATCTATTGCACTCAAGAAGCGACCACTGGCCCCTGATAAAGTGAAAGCTGCCCAAGAGGAATTCTGAAGTCTTTTGGAAGAGGGAATCATCAGACCATCTAAAAGTTCATGGATGTCACCACTGCACTTAGTCTCCAAATCAAACGGATCGTCTAGAGCCTGCGGAGATTAGCGTAAGCTAAATTAAGTGACAAAACCTGATGCATATCCTATTCCAAATATTAACACCATACTTGAAAAACTCAAAAGCAGCAATTTCTACTCAGTGATTGACCTCAGACAAGCCTACCGTCACATTTCGGTAGCACCAGAGGATAATGAAAAGACTGCATTCATCACTCCGTTTGGCCTTTTTGAATATCTTTACATGCCTTTTGGACTTAAGTGTGCTACACAGACTTTTCAAAGATTCATGGACAACATACTTCGTGACGACTCTGCATATTGTATGTCATATCTCGATGACATAATGGTATTCAGTCCAGACTTAGAATTTCATATCAAGCATCTACGAAATGTCCTCTCACGCTTATCCAACAGTGGACTCAAGATCAACTGTGACAAGACGCAGATTGCAACTACATCCGTGGACTTCTTAGGGAATCGTATCACACCACAAGGTATTCAACATTTTCCGTCAAAGGGTAATTCAATCAAGAATATCAAGTCACTGAAGACTGTTAGCGAGTTGCAGAAAATTTTGGGAGTACTTAACTAATATCGCAAGTTCCTTCCGGGCCTTTCGAAACAACTCTATCCTTTGTGCAGGCACCTGCGGAATCGAAAAGGACTTGCCATCCAAAGACGAGGAATTACTTCGATTCGCCATCAACTCGTTAGCAAATGCCACAATGCTAACGCATCCAGATTTTCAACGACCATTTCTACTCATGCTATTGGAACCACTTTTGAACAAGAGATCGACGGAGTTCAGAAGCCTATCAGTTTCTACTTGCGTACTTTCCTACCAGTCGAAACGAGATACGACAATTTCGGTCGAGTACTCCTCGCTATCCACGACGCAGTGCGCCATTTTATCAGCATGATTGGCAGTAGCAGATTTGTTGTTTTCACAGATCATGCACCATTAGTTAGCGCACTTCGAAACGCAACTTCAACTATCGCCAAGTACCCTGCCAGAGTGAAACAGCGCGGTGACATTCACATTCAAAGATCAATAGCCCGTCACCCAACCAAGTTCATATGCCGTCTCTGGGAAGGCTTAACAATTGTTTACTTCACGGGTACGCAGCTCAACAAGCCAGTTCTGCCGACCAGCCTTCAGAGAAAAGTTTTCGATTCAATTCACTCAATTTCTCACCCAGGAAGCCAAGCGACTGTCCGACTTCTTACAGATCGTTTCTGGGGTCACAGACTTAGGCAGAATGATAAACGATGGGTCTCCGAGTGTGCTATTTGTCAGAAAACAAGATCACACGACACACTCGTTCTAAGTTGCAACATTTTCGAACTACTTCTCGCCTAGCCATCGTCCACATCGACATAGTTCATCTGACAAAGGTTCAATTGGGTCGATTTACTACCTTTAGTTCTGCATGCCATCCGTACTCGTGAATCCATTAAAACTTCTGCGTCACAACTCTTGTATGGCATGGATCTACGCCTGCCTAGTCAGCTCCCATGTCTACTACCGGCACAAGATGACCCACAAGACGAAGCTACCCGCCTTCGACTTCATTTCGGTAACATGTCTGAACAGCAGCCGAGACATACGCCTCGTCCAGTCTTCGTTCACCCACAGCTCTACAGCTGCAAGAGAGTACTCATTCGCAACGACAATGCTGTTGCACCACTACAACCAAAGTATCGCGGTCCTTACCCGATTTTGCTCAGACAACCCAAATACTTCATTATTATGCAAGGCGCGACACCGACATCAGTAAGTATAGACAGGTTGAAACCGTTTATCGAACCGCCTGATTCTGAGAGCAGTCAACCTCCTACACACGTCTCAGGCTCCGTCTGCCCACAATCTCAATATCCTGCTTTGTATAACGCGTAATTGATATATTTTAACATTAACTTTCGTTATTCTACGTATCAAAATTTTATTACCTTACGTTATTTTTCGCATTTATCTCACGTGGCATAACCAGCTGTTCTTAGCTAACAGTTTTGTAGCATTTTTGAACAGTACTTTGGTATTATGCTGTCTCTGAGGCAATGTTCATGTACATATTTTTTATGCAATTACCTTTGATTTTAATGTATATACTTTAACATCATAATGTATTTCTCGCACATGACATCAAACTGCCTATTTTGGTATGATCATCTACTTGGAGCTAACGCTTTCGTGCAGCAACACTAAGTAGTTATCAGCTTCATACCATGGTACAGGCCACTTTCAATGCATATCTCAACTTCATTAATTGCACAAAGACCACTCTACAAATATTATGACCACAACGTCCAGCACATGCTCTAGCTCCTTTGGTTGTATACAAACACATTGACGACGATCCAGCCTTCCCAGTTTTAAATTAAACCTGGCAACTTCAGTGGCGATTTACCTCGAAATCCTCACGCTACGGCTCCCAAATCTTACACTGCTTTATTTTGCCTCACGCGGTATTACCAGCCGCTAGAGCTAACAATTGGTGTAGCAATCACTAGTAGTTATTTGGCATCATATCATTGTTGAAGCAACTAACAAGCATACTTAAGCTCAGCATTTATGGTACATTATTTTTTGCTTAACTTGGTTCGAACTCTGTCATGTATTTCTTATCTAGCCTCGCAGAGAGGAATGTTTTTTTCTTTTTTTCCAGAGAAGAAAGTGATGTAACGACACAAATAAATTGCCGACATATTGCGTAAATTAAATTCAATTCGATTTACGCTGCACTAATGAGAAAAAATTGAAACTTGCCGTTAACCAATAGTGTGCAAGTAGCCATATATTTCTATGGCATAGCTATTTAAGCACGGTAAATTTACCATGCAATTCAGTTGTCGCATTTGCCTTCTTCTGTGCGCTACGTGTGCGTGCTGTCTGCTGTCATCACCTACACTGATTTTTTGATGGGCTTCACCAACATTGGCAACAACAGTAATGCCAATCTTGTTGCTGTACAACTAGAGAGACGAGCCAATTACTGCAGAACTTCAACGAAGTTGCTCAGGCCTTGATTACAACGCCACAACAGAAGGAACCACAACCCAAGTCAACCCGAGCTTGTCACAAGAGTCTAGGAGTAATTCCGGACGTCTTCACACTTACGGAACTTCTCGGCATTTTCCAGAGAACGCAAGACCGGCCCTGTTATAGGGCCTCTAACAGTACATAACTCTTTATTTTATGGAACTCTAACCGAGTTTGTAACGTCGTCCGGCATTTACTTGAAGCTGGAGCGTTTACAACTTCATCTTTGGGATACACCTGGAATTTACTTACCTAGTGTTATAATACTGTAAAACGCCCCAGCTTCAAGTAAATGCCATACGACGTAACAAAGTCAGTTAGGAGCCAGGATAGCTGTGATTGTGTACTGTTGGTTGCCCTTATTGCGTTTTTCGGCAAATGCCAAGAAAGTTAGTTAGTGTAGCAGAATCTAGAAATATTCCTAAACACTTGAGACCAGCTCTGATTGACTGGGCTGTTTTTCCTTCTGTTGTGACGTTGACATCAATGGCGAGTGAGTAGCTGAATTATCTCTTTGAAGATCTTCTGTAAATGGCACACTTGAAGGTCTAATAAGTAGATGTTGCTCCGTCTCACTAGTTGTACAGCAACAGGATTGGCGTGACTGAAAATGCCAATGTGTTTGAAGCAAGTCCAAAAATCAGCATAGGTGACGGCAGGTAACAGCACGCACACGTAGCGTATAGCTGACGGCAAACGCGATAATTGACTGGCATGGTAAATTCACCGTGCTTAAGTAGCTTATGAATTGAAAGATCGCACGCCATTCGTTAACGGCAAATTTTCCTTGTTTTAATTGGTGCCGTGTAAATTGATTTTGAATTTCATTTATGCAATATTGTAGGGGTACTTTTCGCTCTTGCTTTCTCGTTCCTGACTTTGTACCCCTACTACTTATCA
>JAQBSW010014803.1:0-10984 GCA_029291075.1 Eudiplozoon nipponicum | reverse complement strand
TATATATCAATAGAACTGTTTCGGAACGAGGCTACCACATTATGTATAAACGGAACATGCATAAATATGAAGATTATTGACTTACTATGAACGCAAATATGTGATCATTGGTATTATATAGACTATTTAGTTAATTATTCTTTGTTGCCGCGAACAAATTTTTATGCAATTTTGTCTTAAATTTTGCTTACCTATTGACCGATTAGTTCATATAGGACCAGAAAAAGCACTTAACAATTAATATCGGATGCAAGCAATATCGCAACCTTTAAAGTTTTAGCACTGTAATCAACATAAGCTAAACAAACGCGACGTTACTAAACGAGTAACTTTGAAGCTACGCACCAAATTTGATTTCTGCTATGATTTTACTCCGTAAAATTTCCTAAATATTGCTCTTTAATAAACTGATCATACATGCTAATTATGCTTTCCATTGAAGCACTGTCAAATTGACATTTAATCATGTATATTTTACTAAAGATTATACGTTAACTTTATACATTATCTAACAAAGGTATACACTATAAAAACGAATTCGTATTTATACAAATACAAATATATAAACGAACGTGTATCGCGATATTTCGTCCTACTGAACAGAATTACAACTAATTTAGTCATATTGTTTTGATTAGAATTATTCACGATAGCAGTGAAAAAATAAATTATTTTACAGATTTTGAACTAAAAACATATAGTACTACGATGAGGCCAATCTAGAAATGTAAAACTGCATTTTGAAGTAAAATTAATACATTTTTTAAATCTGATGGAAGTTGTGCAAAGGAAAGTCATTAAAATTTTTATCCTAAGCATTTTGACTCTTTAATTTTTAGTTTCTAATTTTACCTTTACAATAATTGTGGTTTAGCAGATAAATCTATTGCATACAAGTATCGAAAATTAATCAGTTGTCATATGTTTGTGTGAACCGGTTCCATAAGAGTTACGTACGCGATTCTAGATGTGGATTATCTACAATTATTCCTCACATTACTAAGAAGCTTGCAGAAAACCACGTTTTACTGTTTAATATTTATATGATATATTTATAATAATCGAATCCGATTACTTTTGCTATATGATAATCAATCTTGTTGAATACTCATTGTAAGATCATTGAATCATCATTTCGTTCAAAATATATCATAAGTAGTTTCAATTAATTTAAATTCTATTTCTGACATACTGGTTTTCTGTAATCATAAATAATTTTTTTCAAAAAAAAGAAATTACAATCACATTTAGTTTTTTTTGCTCATAAAATTATATAACGTTCAATTATACTAGCGAGTCTAGATAATAAAATTGATGAATGATAACGTTGGACATTACAACTGATGCCTGAACATGATAAATTACAAATGAGTTATAAAGAGAAAGGGAAATTATAGATAAATTGTGGTTTGTCGGCATATAACATCTAACTTTTATTTTATAAGCTTGTAAATCATGATGCGATACAAATTTCCCGTTATCAAAAATAGTCATATTGATTTGTCTGTGAATTGAATCGTAAGTTATTACCATTGATGTTACCAAAAACATTTAGTTTTTAATTATTTATGATTAATCATGATTGAGAATGAGAATAATTAAGAATTGTTAATTATCCATTTTTATTTACACAATCACTTTCTTTATTTAACCATTATTTTCTATCTATCAAGGAATTTTCAATTTTTAAGGATAATTCTATTATAAAATCTAATATTGCAAAGTGTTGTCTGATATCATTAGTGAGGATTTTGTGGTTAAGTATAAATGTTAATCTATTGATCCACTTAAACGATGATGTTTAAGTTTACAATTCTTTTTATTTTTTTCACCTTAGCGAGATTTATCTTGGTGTATATAAGAATTACCTAATTAAGAATAACTTTAATATTAAATATGTCTTCCGTTAAGCAATTATTTTGACCAGCTAACTTTTGTATGAACTCTCTACTTATCAGAAAATAATTAGTAAAAAATTTCATTTAAAATTCTTTTTCAGTCTTCTTCATTAAAAATTCTGTTTCGATGTAAGTAATCGAAAATAGCCATGTTTCTGGTCGGCGGCACGATCTGCGTTGTAATGAACTAGGATCACGAGGGAACGGAATCGCATAGCAGTTGTGTGTGTACTGAATATACTGTTGTCGCCATTGAAAATTCTGTAGATTTTAATACATTATGTCAAATGGCCCGCGCATGTAAATTTAAAGTTTACTGCTAGGAACATGCGACCACGCGACACTAACATCAAAGAGCCTATTTCATCGTGTTTTGCACTCGCGGCCTGATAATACTCACTATAATTTTTCCCCTTACACTCATTTTGCGCCATTTTCTCTAACAATACCATTTGGTACTCAAAATCCACTGAGATTGTGTTCCTTTATGCAGCTTATAATGTTATCCTGTTTGGCTTGCTTTAAAAGTGCAACTTTACCAATTTAGTTAAATTTAACTACCAAGGAGTTCAAAAGGGCTGCCTCAATACGCGCCACAAGCTGCAAAATCGCCCAAAAGTTATACAAAGCTTAATTACGTACTGTGGCGTTGAAAATACTTCTGACGATATTTTTGCCTTTCATGAAATAAATCTATCAGTCCTGTTGGTGTGTATCTCGCGGTAATCCATTTTATTGATTTCAATTTTACACAAGTAGCCCATTTTGAAGAAACAAAACTATATGTGCTGCGGACATCAGTATTTCATTTTATATTGACTTTTTAAGTGATGGTGTTTGAGTTTGATTCGCTGTTCTCTGAAGAGTTTGACAAGTTCACCAGACAGCGTTGATTGTAGCATTCATGATATCTGTTCGATGGTGAATTATTACATCATATTCTTTTGGTTATACAATATCCTCATGCACATGATTCATTTAAATAACTAATTACTGCAAAGAAATTTGGGCGAAGTAATCAGTAAAAACGCGTATATGATCACCGAAGACAAAATATTTAAACTTGCGTACGGCCGATTGTATTGCTAGTAATTCTTTAGAGTGACAGTATAGCTCTTCTAAACTTTCTTAAAAGTTTGATATTATTATTGTGCTGAGCGCCCGTTGGCCTGTAAAATTGATCTTAGGCATATGTTAGTCGTCAATCACAGATTACTTGCGCTGTGCTTGGAAAGTCAGAATAATGGTACATATTAGTTTATAATTACATTGTGCAAATGCTTTTTAGGCCCCTTCATCTAATGAAATGATATTTGGAAAAGTGTTGATTTGCCACCACCATAATTAAGAGCTATAGATTACAGAAATACATTATTCCAACAAGTCATTGCATTTTTATGCTAAAAGTGAGCACGTGATTTAACTTGTTAGGTTGTACGTTCAAATTTTATTTAATGCAAACATCTGAGGAAGCTGAGTCTCCCAGTCACCGCGTTTGCTAACCTATATGTATCTTTTCAGTGTCAAAATTTAGTCGCTATTCTACAATTTTGCACAGCATCTTCTGCACCAAAGTAAGTAATCGCTATTTTTGGTGGCCAAAATAAATACATCGTCAAGGTATCTTGCCTTAAAGTATAAATAAGTCACAAGCTAATACATCATTATCCGGAATACAAGATTCTATTTAAAAACAAATGGCTCACAAGTAAATAATTACAAGCCTGAGTATACCAACACCGACACTTTCCAGCAATATTCAAGCAAAACACCTGTTGCCAAAAGAACTGTTTTAAGACGAGCACGGCTACTCTTTGACTGCAGAGAGGGATCACACATGACAGGTATGAGATATTTGGCAGGTTTAGTCGCAGAGTTGAATTCACAAATTTCAGCCGCTAGTTCATGCGAGCAATCCATATTTATAATGTAAGGCATCAGAACTTAAAACCTAGTTGATGATGTGTCTTATAAGCTGTCATATATTCTCTCTTGCGTTGGTTCAGCTGCCGCCGTGAGCTACCTTGAGGGAGCGCCATATAGTCTTGGTGGTTCTCAATGGTTATTTTTTATTTGTAGCCATAATTTAAGTGCTTGATTGTAAAATCGGACTGGATTCAACACTTTTCCTACTTTTCTGGTAAAAAAACTTGCTTCCCATTGCGCTGGAGTGTTGAATTTCGACTGGATGGAAGTCGAGCTGATCAGCTGAGAGAGCATATATATTTAGTCGTATATTCAACAGTCCACATCAAATTTCGGATATAATCAAAACCCAACAGAGGTGTTAAGGGCAACCAAGTATTGATCGAATGAATTACCTTTGTCACATTATACGATGCTTAGTTTATATTGACAAATGCATAGATAATGGGATCGGTGTTTATATCAAGCACACAATCTTGATTTAAATAAATAACAGGAGTGTTTAAGTGTTTGCAATAATTAGAGATATTGATAAGATATAATCTATTATCAAGATGTTAGTTTATTAAACTTATATAAATTTTATCGCTGAGCCAGAAGCACAATATAATTCCACTCTCGTAGGTCTCGCTTTATTTAATGTCCAAAGCATGAGTATTGCATGAATATCGGCACCAGTATTTAATTGCATAATCAGAGACTGCAAGTTAAAGAATTATAAAAATTAATATTTATTGAAAATCCACACGTATGCCGGAGTGTAACAAATATAATTCATCGTGGGGCGTCTAGTTCTGAGTTGACTACGGGATGATAGGCTTGGCATCAGTAAGTTTCTGATTATGAAAAGAACATGGGCTATCAATAGACAAGAGGTTGTGCAACTCATAGTTGCCTCGATATAATCTTTCTTGTGAAGAACTAGCACGACACTGCTGTCCCCTAAACGATGTATCGGTCACCGTTGCTTCCACGTATGCTGGTGGGCTATTGTTATAATAAAATTTTGCATCACTGACTTTCGCATGCTACCGCGATCACGCTGTTAAAGTCATGAAAATTTAACAGAAATCATATCGCATCTGCATGCTAGTAATATAATGTTTTCAACTGGTGACATTGACCAAAGTCTGATGGCAATCACTGCTGAGTTTCGTATAAAATTTTACTATTCCTTCCAGAATGATGGCATACTATGTTGAGCGCCTCATCTGGTAGGGTAAAGCAACAGAAACATAATTCATTCTAACCATTAAAAATCCGGCAAGAAGTCCATTCGCCTGGACAAACAACACTTATCTCGTGCCATGGTGAGCTGTTGAACTTACCAGTTCGTGGTTTGAGTCTATATCGTTCAGTGAACAAAACCTAAGGATTTGCAAACAGTAAAAAAATATTTTCCGTTTTAATATCGTTTAGTAAATTTTTAAAGACAATTCTCAATGGATTGCCACATAAAGTCTATCATTATTTAATCATTAATTTTTCAATTGGTTCTTGTAAAATTATATTTGCACTTGCACGGAACCACAAATTTGACGTTTCAGCTTCCATTCGTGCAATCTTCATCATTTGAAAATATTACGTCTTTCTTAGATTAAACAAATATTGTGACCATTAGGAGGATCCACATATACGAAACAGATCACATTTGCCAACATAATAATTAGAATTTTGCCAAGATGACAACATACAAACCTCTATCACCGTTTGCATCGTAAGCGACCAGTTATGATAGCCATCATCGGAATTTAACTTTATGATTGCATCAATGTATTTGTAACTGCCATTGTTTTGCTTCAACACATTTGTAGCCTCTGTGTGAGAGCAAGTTTTCACTTACGAAAAACAAATTGTATGCAATGCCGTCTGCGAATTATTCGATAGCCCCTTAGCAGTGCAGTTGGAATGTCCAGTAGACATCTCGTATTCAAAGTTTAAACGGCGAAGGTTGAGTTACATTCTTGCCAGATATCAAGAAAAAAATTCTGATGTATACAGACTAAAATCACCGCTGTATTAGCTTTCTCTGAATATCGTGGTACAAATAAAGTGTTGATGGTGCAAGCTAACGGGTCCTTCACTGAGTTTGTAAGCAAATGAAGCCTTCATGTTTATGCTGTTTGTTTATAACAGATAAGGTGCTCTGCCAAACACGGCTGGTGGCCTCAAAATTAAAATTTTAGCATAACAAAAGTCAGCAATAACGATCCACAAACGATGATAACGGCATCACAGATGACCTCCATACCATCAGCCGGCAGATACAAAAGTTTCATGCGAGATTCATTGCATTATATACAGCATGTATTTGAAAGGCTCCGACAGCCAGCTTTCTCAAACGGTGGCAATAATTTAAACACTACCACGATGGAAAAACTGTGATAAGTTAATCGTTAACCGGGCTGCAATGTCAGCTTAGTTCTCCATGTGAATGGTCATTTTGAGGTGGAGACAGTGTTAACAATCTCAGGAACATTGAAGGACGACGTGCTCTCCCGAATCTTAAATATGCTGGAGCTCAGGATTATTGGATATACGGAAGAAGATTCGTGCAGCATCCAATCTTTTTGTTCAAAAAGTGATAACCCACGAGATAAAAGAAAACAAGGAAACTTAACCACAGATGTGAATTCTATTAAAGATAAAATTTTGAAACTTTTCGAAAGAATGTTTTCTATTATATAATTGTATACTAGAGCTCCATACCATCAGTCTGCAGATACAAAAGTTTCATGCGAGATTCATTGCATTATATACAGCATGTATTTGAAAGGCTCCGACAGCCAGCTTTCTCAAACGGTGGCAATAATTTGAAACACTACCATCGATGGAAAAAACTGCGATAAGTTAATCGTTAACCGGGCTGCAATGTCAGTTTAGTTCTCCATGTGAATGGTCATTTTGAGGTGGAGACAGTGTTAACAATCTCAGGAACATTGAAGGACGACGTGCTCTCCCGAATCTTAAATATGCTGGAGCTCAGGATTATTGGATATACGGAAGAAGATTCGTGCAGCATCCAATCTTTTTGTTCAAAAAGTGATAACCCACGAGATAAAAGAAAACAAGGAAACTTAACCACAGATGTGAATTCTATTAAAGATAAAATTTTGAAACTTTTCGAAAGAATGTTTTCTATTATATAATTGTATACTAGAGCTCCATACCATCAGTCTGCAGATACAAAAGTTTCATGCGAGATTCATTGCATTATATACAGCATGTATTTGAAAGGCTCCGACAGCCAGCTTTCTCAAACGGTGGCAATAATTTAAAACACTACCATCGATGGAAAAAACTGTGATAAGTTAATCGTTAACCGGGCTGCAATGTCAGTTTAGTTCTCCATGTGAATGGTCATTTTGAGGTGGAGACAGTGTTAACAATCTCAGGAACATTGAAGGACGACGTGCTCTCCCGAATCTTAAATATGCTGGAGCTCAGGATTATTGGATATACGGAAGAAGATTCGTGCAGCATCCAATCTTTTTGTTCAAAAAGTGATAACCCACGAGATAAAAGAAAACAAGGAAACTTAACCACAGATGTGAATTCTATTAAAGATAAAATTTTGAAACTTTTCGAAAGAATGTTTTCTATTATATAATTGTATACTAGAGCTCCATACCATCAGTCTGCAGATACAAAAGTTTCATGCGAGATTCATTGCATTATATACAGCATGTATTTGAAAGGCTCCGACAGCCAGCTTTCTCAAACGGTGGCAATAATTTGAAACACTACCATCGATGGAAAAAACTGTGATAAGTTAATCGTTAACCGGGCTGCAATGTCAGTTTAGTTCTCCATGTGAATGGTCATTTTGAGGTGGAGACAGTGCTAGCAATCTCAGGAACATTGAAGGACGACGTGCTCTCCCGAATCTTAAATATGCTGGAGCTCAGGATTATTGGATATACGGAAGAAGATTCGTGCAGCATCCAATCTTTTTGTTCAAAAAGTGATAACCCACGAGATAAAAGAAAACAAGGAAACTTAACCACAGATGTGAATTCTATTAAAGATAAAATTTTGAAACTTTTCGAAAGAATGTTTTCTATTATATAATTGTATACTAGAGCTCCATACCATCAGTCTGCAGATACAAAAGTTTCATGCGAGATTCATTGCATTATATACAGCATGTATTTGAAAGGCTCCGACAGCCAGCTTTCTCAAACGGTGGCAATAATTTGAAACACTACCATCGATGGAAAAAACTGCGATAAGTTAATCGTTAACCGGGCTGCAATGTCAGTTTAGTTCTCCATGTGAATGGTCATTTTGAGGTGGAGACAGTGTTAACAATCTCAGGAACATTGAAGGACGACGTGCTCTCCCGAATCTTAAATATGCTGGAGCTCAGGATTATTGGATATACGGAAGAAGATTCGTGCAGCATCCAATCTTTTTGTTCAAAAAGTGATAACCCACGAGATAAAAGAAAACAAGGAAACTTAACCACAGATGTGAATTCTATTAAAGATAAAATTTTGAAACTTTTCGAAAGAATGTTTTCTATTATATAATTGTATACTAGAGCTCCATACCATCAGTCTGCAGATACAAAAGTTTCATGCGAGATTCATTGCATTATATACAGCATGTATTTGAAAGGCTCCGACAGCCAGCTTTCTCAAACGGTGGCAATAATTTAAAACACTACCATCGATGGAAAAAACTGTGATAAGTTAATCGTTAACCGGGCTGCAATGTCAGTTTAGTTCTCCATGTGAATGGTCATTTTGAGGTGGAGACAGTGTTAACAATCTCAGGAACATTGAAGGACGACGTGCTCTCCCGAATCTTAAATATGCTGGAGCTCAGGATTATTGGATATACGGAAGAAGATTCGTGCAGCATCCAATCTTTTTGTTCAAAAAGTGATAACCCACGAGATAAAAGAAAACAAGGAAACTTAACCACAGATGTGAATTCTATTAAAGATAAAATTTTGAAACTTTTCGAAAGAATGTTTTCTATTATATAATTGTATACTAGAGCTCCATACCATCAGTCTGCAGATACAAAAGTTTCATGCAAGATTCAATGCATTATATACAGCATGTATTTGAAAGGTTCCGACAGCCAGCTTTCTCAAACGGTGGCAATAATTTAAAACACTACCATCGATGGAAAAAACTGTGATAAGTTAATCGTTAACCGGGCTGCAATGTCAGCTTAGTTCTCCATGTGAATGGTCATTTTGAGGTGGAGACAGTGTTAACAATCTCAGGAACATTGAAGGACGACGTGCTCTCCCGAATCTTAAATATGCTGGAGCTCAGGATTATTGGATATACGGAAGAAGATTCGTGCAGCATCCAATCTTTTTGTTCAAAAAGTGATAACCCACGAGATAAAAGAAAACAAGGAAACTTAACCACAGATGTGAATTCTATTAAAGATAAAATTTTGAAACTTTTCGAAAGAATGTTTTCTATTATATAATTGTATACTAGAGCTCCATACCATCAGTCTGCAGATACAAAAGTTTCATGCGAGATTCATTGCATTATATACAGCATGTATTTGAAAGGCTCCGACAGCCAGCTTTCTCAAACGGTGGCAATAATTTAAAACACTACCATCGATGGAAAAAACTGTGATAAGTTAATCGTTAACCGGGCTGCAATGTCAGTTTAGTTCTCCATGTGAATGGTCATTTTGAGGTGGAGACAGTGTTAACAATCTCAGGAACATTGAAGGACGACGTGCTCTCCCGAATCTTAAATATGCTGGAGCTCAGGATTATTGGATATACGGAAGAAGATTCGTGCAGCATCCAATCTTTTTGTTCAAAAAGTGATAACCCACGAGATAAAAGAAAACAAGGAAACTTAACCACAGATGTGAATTCTATTAAAGATAAAATTTTGAAACTTTTCGAAAGAATGTTTTCTATTATATAATTGTATACTAGAGCTCCATACCATCAGTCTGCAGATACAAAAGTTTCATGCGAGATTCATTGCATTATATACAGCATGTATTTGAAAGGCTCCGACAGCCAGCTTTCTCAAACGGTGGCAATAATTGGAAACACTACCATCGATGGAAAAAACTGCGATAAGTTAATCGTTAACCGGGCTGCAATGTCAGTTTAGTTCTCCATGTGAATGGTCATTTTGAGGTGGAGACAGTGTTAACAATCTCAGGAACATTGAAGGACGACGTGCTCTCCCGAATCTTAAATATGCTGGAGCTCAGGATTATTGGATATACGGAAGAAGATTCGTGCAGCATCCAATCTTTTTGTTCAAAAAGTGATAACCCACGAGATAAAAGAAAACAAGGAAACTTAACCACAGATGTGAATTCTATTAAAGATAAAATTTTGAAACTTTTCGAAAGAATGTTTTCTATTATATAATTGTATACTAGAGCTCCATACCATCAGTCTGCAGATACAAAAGTTTCATGCGAGATTCATTGCATTATATACAGCATGTATTTGAAAGGCTCCGACAGCCAGCTTTCTCAAACGGTGGCAATAATTTAAAACACTACCATCGATGGAAAAAACTGTGATAAGTTAATCGTTAACCGGGCTGCAATGTCAGTTTAGTTCTCCATGTGAATGGTCATTTTGAGGTGGAGACAGTGTTAACAATCTCAGGAACATTGAAGGACGACGTGCTCTCCCGAATCTTAAATATGCTGGAGCTCAGGATTATTGGATATACGGAAGAAGATTCGTGCAGCATCCAATCTTTTTGTTCAAAAAGTGATAACCCACGAGATAAAAGAAAACAAGGAAACTTAACCACAGATGTGAATTCTATTAAAGATAAAATTTTGAAACTTTTCGAAAGAATGTTTTCTATTATATAATTGTATACTAGAGCTCCATACCATCAGTCTGCAGATACAAAAGTTTCATGCGAGATTCATTGCATTATATACAGCATGTATTTGAAAGGCTCCGACAGCCAGCTTTCTCAAACGGTGGCAATAATTTAAAACACTACCATCGATGGAAAAAACTGTGATAAGTTAATCGTTAACCGGGCTGCAATGTCAGTTTAGTTCTCCATGTGAATGGTCATTTTGAGGTGGAGACAGTGTTAACAATCTCAGGAACATTGAAGGACGACGTGCTCTCCCGAATCTTAAATATGCTGGAGCTCAGGATTATTGGATATACGGAAGAAGAT